>MU709868.1:19727-65984 GCA_026770625.1 Nicotiana glauca
ATAGCAGAAACAAACAGAAAAAGATCAGCATGCTAGTTTAAGCTTTTAACTCTGCAGAAGCAGTAAAGTAGGCATGGATACAAAAGCTGTAAGTAAACACATTGTGATAATGCTGAAAATTTAATTAGGACATACCAGTTTCAAAGGAGACAAACAAAGAAAAGCAGTAGATCTTGTAAATAGGCCACAATGCAGACAAGAAAAGAATGTTATTGTGAGAGAGTATGAGTTTAGAAGAGATTGTGAAGTGTAGTATATGATTGTTAATCATGTGTGCTGTGTGTTAGAGAGTCGTGTATTTATAGTGTAAAATCATGAGGGAATAAGGTAAGAAAATAATTGAAGAACTGATTGCCAATCAATTACACAAGACTCCCTTTAATTAAGGTATTCAGATTCAAACGAGTATAAACCAATTAAGGAAAGAAATTAATCAATCACTTTGTGCAAAGTAGGCAATTAGGGGTGAATACATAAAAGTTATTTAAGGACAAGATTTTGAAATACACGGTTTTTGCAAATAAGGTAAGAAGATCAATTAACAATTGGTAAATCAAAAGGGTATGAGATTTTGGTATGAATGAACCAAGTCAGAAAGATGGGAAAGGTTTTTAACTTAAGGGAAATCAACAAATAATCAATTAGACTTATTTAAAAGGAATTCTGAATCAATCTCAAGTTTGAAAAACCCCTTCCAAAAGGAAGGTTCATCACATATAAAGAGCACACAAACACGTTCAGTTGAGAGAAGATGTTGTGCCATTGCACAATCAATAGAAAAAATCCAGTAAAAGAGTTTGGTAGAGTTTAGTAAAAAGGTCAGAATCATATGAAATTCGAAATTGATCTAAAAGAGTTGGGGGTTTTGAAATAAGAACCCTAGATCAGGTAAATGACAAAGAGAGGGCGAGCAATTAAATCGAAACATGTTTAGAGGTTTCAGAAGAGAACTGAAGCTTCTAACATTTTTCTTTCAGCAGCAGACCTCATAAGACACATGACAGAAAAGTAACATGCAAACACAGTAGAAAGGTTCATAGCAAACATAGTGAAAGAAACTAATTCGAAGCATAATAATAAAAGACTGATAAGAAGAGTAGAAGAAATATACTTAAAAAGATCTTTCAGGAGAAATTCAAACAAGGTTCAGTCAAAAAAAAATAGCAAAACCTTAAGAACCCAGTAGAAAAATATAGTATGTGAAATGTATCAGAACATGGTAGAAAAGCATACACGAACATAGTATAGAAAACATAGTAGAAGAACATACGAGAACACGGTAGAAGTAAAAAGCGCAAGAACACAGTAAAAAGCATACGAGATCATAATATAGGAAAACACAGTATGAGAAACATACAAGAGCATGATACAAGAACACAGTAGAGGCAAATACACATGAATGACAAAGAATATCATAAAAACACGTAAACATTTTCAAAAAACCCTAGATCGGAAAAGAAAGGGTTTTGAAAGTAATTTTGAAAGAAAAGTTAGGGAAATCATTTGAAAACTCACGGAGAGCATAGATACACAATGAATCTAAAGAAATCAGAGAAAACTTCGGAGAGTTAGGGTTTCAGAAGGACCCTAGAAATGAGAAAGGCTTTGAAAGGTCACCGATTTGAGTCAGAGAGGTTAGAACCATGCTCAAACAACTATGGTACTCCGGAGCAAGGCCAGAGATGGCCGTGGAACCTTGAATCGGTAGAGATCTGGGTGAAAACCTTCGAGGTCAGGCCTCGAATCTTCAGAGATAAGCGTGTGACAGCAACAGGAGGCCGGTGTAAGACTCCCATGGCCTGGGAAGCCATAGATCCCAGTGGGTTTCAAGGTGGAAGATGATAAGAGGCGGCTAGGGTTAGGGAAGGTTCAAGAGTGTTTGAGAGAGAGGGGGGTTTCAGAGGCGGTAGGTAGATGAAAATGATTTTTGGGTTGGGGTGTTGGTGGATTAAAAAAGGAAAGGATGGATTGTGGCCGTTGATCATTTTGATCAACGACCTGGATCAAAAGGGGAGCCGGGCGGGTAAAATAAATGGGTCAGGGGTGGGTAATTTAGGAATAGGGACGGGCAATTTTGAAATTGAAATTGGGTTTAATTGGGAAGGCTGATTTAGGCTAAAATCGAAATAGTTAGGGCTAGCTTTTAAATAGCCACTTTTCCATTTTTTATTTTATAAAAAATAGTAAAATGGTTTCTGGAAACAAATTCAGGTACTAAATTTATTAATAATATATAAATATTAAATTATAAATACTGGAATCAATTTTGTAATTATAAATACAATTAAATCTTAAATAGGCTAAATTTGCAATTATGTGCAATTTAATTTTAAAATATTCAATGAATTTGTAAAAAATATGTAAAAATTACTTAAGCTATATTTTGATATAAATATTAGAATAAAATAAATTAATTACCAAAAATGATAATTTGAGGAATAATGATTGGTTTTTGTATTGCTATAATAGGGCAATAAATGGATTTAAAAATCTTTTAAAAATTAGAAAAAATGCTAAAACATTTGGACACACTTATATATACATACATATGCTATTTTGAAAGGTATTTTTCATATAAAAATATACAAGAAAAAATTAGGTATCAACAACTGCCCCTCTTTACCCGGGAATGATGAAAGAGTTGTCGGGTAAAGATACGATGACCAATTTTGACCGAGTGAAATGGTTTGATGAATCCATGATCTGGTTCCTGAGCTGACTACATATCCCTGGTTTTACAAGAATCAGGCCATATGTAGTTGAGGATCCGTCGGCGGAATATGCCAATGGAGATTTCTTAAGAACGGACGCGATATTCAGGTTGAGATAGATGGTTAAAGCCTAATAAGGCTATGAAAACTGGAGTGGGATCATTCCTGCTGAGATGGCTGTTGCTCGTCGATTTACCTACAAGTACCCAATACAAGTGTATATTGTGCGGAAATTTAAACATGATGCAATTTCCTGTTGAACCATGAATGCTGTCTTTGGACGGTTAGGATGACGTTCTCAAACCATGACATCCTGGGCCATGAAGCGTATAATAAAGGATTCGCAGGCCATAAAATGATGCTCTAGGGCTATAAGAATGATGCCTTTCAATAATGATATGCAAGAGATTAAAAGGGGTCCTCAGGCTATGGCATGGCATTCTCGGGCTATGAAAATAGTTCCTCCGAACAATGATGCCTGTAGACAATTTGGCGATCTTTCAGCCCATGATATGCAGCAGGTGACGATCTTTTAGCCAATGCAAGATGTAAATGAAGTGTCGATCTTTTAGCTAGTGCAATATGTAAATAAAGTGGCGATATTTCAGCCATGCAAGATGTAAATGAAGTGGTGATATTTCAGCCATGCAGATGTAAATAAAGTGGCGATATTTCAGCCATGCATATGGAGACAGAGCTTAGTCTCGAAAGGCAGAATGGTACTCTTATAAAATGTAAGAATGCAAATGGAGATAAAGCTTAGTCTCGAAAGGCAGAATGGTAGCCTTATGCAATGCAAGAATGCAGATGGAGGTAGAGCTTAACCTCGGAAGGCAGAATGGTAGCCTTATGCAATGCAAGAATGCAGATGGAGGTAGAGCTTAACCTCGGAAGGCAGAATGGTAGCCTTATGCAATGCAAGAATGCAGATGGAGGTAGAGCTTAACCTCGGAAGGCAGAATGGTAGCCTTATGCAATGCAAGAATGCAGATGGAGGTAGAGCTTAACCTCGGAAGGCAGAATGGTAGCCTTATGCAATGCAAGAATGCAGATGGAGGTAGAGCTTAACCTCGGAAGGCAGAATGGTAGCCTTATGCAATGCAAGAATGCAGATGGAGGTAGAGCTTAACCTCGGAAGGCAGAATGGTAGCCTTATGCAATGCAAGAATGCAGATGGAGGTAGAGCTTAACCTCGGAAGGCAGAATGGTAGCCTTATGCAATGCAAGAATGCAGATGGAGGTAGAGCTTAACCTCGGAAGGCAGAATGGTAGCCTTATGCAATGCAAGAATGCAGATGGAGGTAGAGCTTAACCTCGGAAGGCAGAATGGTAGCCTTATGCAATGCAAGAATGCAGATGGAGGTAGAGCTTAACCTCGGAAGGCAGAATGGTAGCCTTATGCAATGCAAGAATGCAGATGGAGGTAGAGCTTAACCTCGGAAGGCAGAATGGTAGCCTTATGCAATGCAAGAATGCAGATGGAGGTAGAGCTTAACCTCGGAAGGCAGAATGGTAGCCTTATGCAATGCAAGAATGCAGATGGAGGTAGAGCTTAACCTCGGAAGGCAGAATGGTAGCCTTATGCAATGCAAGAATGCAGATGGAGGTAGAGCTTAACCTCGGAAGGCAGAATGGTAGCCTTATGCAATGCAAGAATGCAGATGGAGGTAGAGCTTAACCTCGGAAGGCAGAATGGTAGCCTTATGCAATGCAAGAATGCAGATGGAGGTAGAGCTTAACCTCGGAAGGCAGAATGGTAGCCTTATGCAATGCAAGAATGCAGATGGAGGTAGAGCTTAACCTCGGAAGGCAGAATGGTAGCCTTATGCAATGCAAGAATGCAGATGGAGGTAGAGCTTAACCTCGGAAGGCAGAATGGTAGCCTTATGCAATGCAAGAATGAAGATGGAGGTAGAGCTTAACCTCGGAAGGCAGAATGGTAGCCTTATGCAATGCAAGAATACAGATGGAGATAGAGCTTAGTCTCGGAAGGCAGAATTGTAGCCTTATGCAATGCAAGAATACAGATGGAGGTAGAGCTTAACCTTGGAAGGCAGAATGATAGCCTTATGCAATACAGGAATAAAGATGGAGGTAGAGATTAACCTCGAAAGGCAGAATGATAGCTTTATGAAAGAGATAAAAGGTGAATAGTAATAAAATTTTCTTAGCTGATAGCCAATAGCTGATTGTGATATTGTGGTTGCTGGGGATACTGTGTCTGGATAACAACTATGAATAAGTGTGACGGTTCTAAGAGTTGTTTGAGTGTATAATATATTCTATGATTATATGACTTGGGTGCCTGAATCCAAAGATAAATAGTGAGTTTTGTAAATGGGAAAGGTTAGTTCGTGTCCCCGTTGACTTTGCTTGACCTGATTGGCTCTGTTTTGGTGATACTATGCGTATCATTGGAGTAGCGTTAATGAACAGAGCAATTTTGGTAATAGATATGCATGAGTTTGTAAAAAATATGATATGAGTATATATTTAAGAAATAGTTTTTAGATGAACTGATGACTGTGATGTGGTTCAGGACATTGCAACCTCTCTCGCTTTGGAATTTTGAGGGTCCTTCCAAAAAATTTTCCCCAGTTTACTGGGCTACTACCTCTGACGGTTTCTTGCGATGATCGGATAAAATTGCTTCAGAATTTTGAGGGTCCTCTTCAAAATTTTGCCCCAGTTTCCAATTGCCGGGGGAAATGAAAATTTTATTGAATTGTGACCAAACCCATAAGGCTGCCTACGTATCCCCTCTTAAACGGGAATCAGGTAAGATGTAACTCAAATTACATCATGTAGGAAAACGTAAGATTACACATAGTAGCACTTGACTGCATCTGAGTTGATTGGTTTTGGCCAAACTTCTCCATCCATTTGTGTAAGTATAAGGGCTCCTCATGTTAGAACCCGATGAACCATGTATGGACCCTGCCAATTAGGAGAGAATTTCCTTTAGCTTCATCTTGATGTGGAAAATTTTTCTTTAACGCCAGCTGCCTTGGTGTGAACCGTCTTCGTTTGACTCTCTTGTTGAAGGCTCTGGACATTCTGTTCTGATAAAGCTGACCATGGCAAACTGCATTCATTCTTTTACCATCTATAAGAGCTAACTGCTCGTAGCAACTTTTCACCCATTCTGCGTCGTCGAGCTCGGCTTCTTGTATGATCCTCAAGGAAGGAATTTCTACTTCGGGGGGAATGACGACTTTTGTACCATAAACCAGCTTATAGGGAGTTGCCCCAGTTGATGTGCGGACTGTAGCAATAGAGCGAATGATAACTTTCCGTGCCATTGCTTATGCTTCTCTATCAGTTTCCTCAATATCTTCTTGATGTTTTTGTTGGCGGCTTTTACGAATCCATTCATCTAAGGTGTGTAGGCTGTAGAATTCTTCTATTTGATCTTGAAGGTTTCACACATAGCTTTCATTAAGTCACTATTGAGGTTGGAGCCAGTATCAGTAATGATTGACTCCGAGATTCCGAACCAACAAACAATACGGTCGCGGACAAAGTCTACCATGACTTTCTTAGTCACTACTTTGTAGGATGCTGCTTCGACCCATTTGGTAAAATAATCAATTGCCCCTAGGATGAATCTGTGCCTATTAGAAGTGGTAGGTTTGATTGGTCCAATGATATCCATTCCCCAAGCGGTGAACGACCATGGTGAGCTTGTTGCGTTAAGCTCATTTGGAGGTACCTTTATCATGTCTACATGTACCTGACAGTGGTGGCATTTTCGGACATACTGGATGCAGTCCGTTTCCATGGTCATCCAAAAGTAACCAGCATGGAGGATCTTCTTTGCTAAGACAAAATCGTTCATATGTGGACCACAGGTCCCGACGTGAATTTCCTCTAGTAGTTTAGATGCTTCCTTTGCGTCGACATACCTTAATAATCCCAAATCAGGAGTCCTCCTATATAGGATCCCTCCGCTGTGAAATAAATTGTTGGACAATCTTTGAAGTGTGCACTTCTGATTAGTATTTGCAAGCTCTGGGTGTTCTCCTTTTGCCAAATATTCCTTGATGTCGTGAAACCAAGGCTTTCCATCGACTTCTTCTTCGACATGATCACAGTAAACGGGTTGATCATGAATCTTTACTGGAATAAGATCAATGAAGTTTGTATCTGGATGCTGTATCATGGATGATAGGGTAGCCAATGCATCAGCAAACACATTCTGGATTCTGGGAACATGCTGGAACTCTGTCTTTGCGAACCTCTTTCTCAACTCCTGCACATGGTGCAGACAAGGGAGTATCTTGGAATTCTTTGCCGCCCATTCTTCTCGTACCTGATGTATGAGTAGGTCTGAGCCCCCAATTACTAGAAACTCTTGGATGTTCATGTCAATGATGATATTGAGCCCTAATATGCAGGCTTTGTACTCGTCCATATTGTTAGTGCACGAGAACCTGAGTTTGGCATACACCAGATAATGCTGATCGGTTTCCGACAGTAGGACTGCTCCTATGCTGAATCCTTTGAAATTTGTCATCGAAAAATATTCTCCACCCGTCATAGGATTCCGCAATATCTTCTCCAATGAATGATACCTCTTTATCTGGAAAATACATTTTTAGGGGTTCGTATTCTCCGTCCACGGGGTTTTCGGCCAGGTGATCTACTAGTGACTGTCCCTTGATTAGTTTTTGAGTTACGTAGACAATATCGAATTTACTCAATAGGATTTGCCACTTGGCTAGCTTACCAGTGGGCATGGGCTTCTGAAAGATATATTTCAAAGGATCCATCCTTGATATGAGATATATAGTATACGCATAGAACTAATGCCTTGGCTTTTGGGCCACCCAAGTTAGAGCACAACAGGTGCGTTCTAACAGAGAATATCGAGCCTCGTATGGAGTGAACTTTTTGCTGAGGTAATAAATGGCTTGTTCCTTCTTTCCCATTTCATCATACTGTCCTTGGGCGCAACCAAAGTCACCATCTAACACTGTGATGTAGAGTAGAAAAGGTCTACCTGGCTCAGGCGCAACTAAGACCGGTGGTGTTGATAAGTATTCCTTGATTCTGTCGAAAGATTTCTGGCATTCATCGGTCCATTTGGTGGCGACATCATTTTTCAACATCTTAAAGATTGGTTCATAAATAACTGTAGATTGTGCTATTAACCGGCTTATGTAGTTAAGTCTCCCTAAGAAACTCATTATGTCCTTCTTGTTCTTTGGCGGTGGCAATTCTTGAATGTATTTGATTTTTGATGGATCTAGATTCCCCGGTGACTCATAATAAACCCAAGCAATTTTCCAGCTGGAACCCCGAATGCACATTTTGCGGGATTGAGTTTCAGGTTGTATCTTCTCAGTCTGTTGAAAAACTTCCTCAAATCTTCCATGTGATCAATGGCTTTCTTGGACTTGACGATGACATCATCTATATATACTTCGATCTCCTTGTGTATCATATCGTGGAAAATGGTAGTCATGGCCCTCATGTAGGTGGACCCTGCATTCTTAAAACCAACCGACATCATCTTGTAGCAGTACATTCCCCACGGCATAATGAAAGTCATTTTCTCAGCATCTTCTTCATCCATCCATATCTGATGATACCCCGCGAAACAATCTACAAATGATTGCAACTCATGCTTGGCACAATTGTCAATCAAGATGTGTATGTTTGGCAAGGGGAAGTTGTCCTTTGGACTAGCTCGGTTGAGATCTCGGCAGTCGACACAGACTCTAACCTTCCCGTCTTTCTTCGGTACTGGCACAATCTTGGCTAACCATGTTGGATACTCTACTACCCTGAGAACCTTAGCTTTGACCTGCTTAGTGACTTCTTCCTTGATTTTCAGACTCATATCGGGCTTGAATTTTCTGAGCTTTTGCTTTACCGGCGGACAGGTTGGATTGATTAGAAATTTGTGAGCCACAATAGATGTACTTAGGCCAGTCATGTCGTCGTACGACCTGGTGAATATGTCCTCATATTCTCTCAGAAACTCCGTGTATTCTTCCTTTTCTAGTGGTGACAAATGAACGCTGATTCATTTTTCTTTGATGTTTTCTGCATCTCCCAGGTTAACAATCTCAATCTCGTCCAGGTTGGACTTAGGTCTGTTCTCAAAATTCTCAACTTCTTTAATAATCTCCTCCGGTATATCATCTTCCTCTGAATCTATGTCCATTTTTTGCGTTGTCTCGTTGCATGTCACAGTCATTGGTTCATCAAGATAAGTAACAATAATGCTGTATCAGTAAAGTAATGAGGGAAAATAATAAGAGTAAGATTTATAAGAAAATCAAAATGCTTTGATAAATTCCATAACTATTTTTGAACATTGGAGCTCTTTCTTGCAAAAAATAAAAATACAAAAGGAAAGTAAACTAGTAAAATAAAATAGTGCATGATGCTTGTTTAGACTTGCTACCGCGAGGCCCACCGAGCTTTGGTGGTTCTGATAGTCCAATTATTGAGGCATGCTCCTCTGCTTACAGCCTGTATGGAAGGGCCTTCCTCCCCCTCCTCCTCGAAAATGACACAACAATCCATGTCATCGTCTTCTAAGAACAAATTCCTCACTACTGCCAGTGCTTCCTCTTCTTCTGACCCGTAGATAACCTCGACTGGTTGGAAAGTCTGCTTCAAATGGGGTACTGGTTGCTCCAACAGATAGTAAGGACCGCGCCATGGTGATGACCAGTGGTTGAATTCTTCCCAATTATTCTAATATCCCAATCCGTAGGTGATACCATGTTTCTTGAGCTTGATGGACTTAGCGATTCCTTGGAGGTTCTTGCCAAGTCCCTTGCCTGGTTTTAACCCGCTCCAATTCAATATGCTTTCAATTTTGTTATCTGACCATTTATCTTTGTCAACAACGTTGAGTCGTTCGATGTGGTGGTAAGTTTCCCCGCCTATCCTTCTTATTCCTCCAATTGCTGGAATGGTCTGGCGACTGTATATTCCCGTCGCCATGACCGATCACCTCTTGGTGATTCCACTCAAACTTCACTGCCTGATGTAGTGTTGATGCTACAGCCCCAAAGACATAAATCCATGGTCGTCCCAACAACAGATTATAAGATGCCGGCACGTCTACTACTTGAAAATCAACATCAAACCAAGTAGGCCCCATTTGTAAACACAAGCTAATTTTCCCAATATTAGACCTTTGGTATTCGTTGAAAGCTTTGACGTTGATGGCCCCGTCCTTGATCTCATACAGCCCCTTTCCTGATGTCCTGAGTGTCACCAATGGGAAAATGTTGAGGCTGGATCCTCCGTCAATCAGGATTCTGGTGATAAAGTAATCTTTGCACTGCATGGTGATGTGCAATTCCTTGTTGTGACTCAACCCCTCTGGTGGAAGCTCATCTTCGTGGAAAGTGATGTTGTGACTTTCCAATACCTGCCCTACCATGTTAGCCATCTCTCTACCGGTGATGTTACTTGGTACTTATGCCTCACTCAACACTCTTAACAAGGCATTCTTGTGTGCATCAGAGCTTTGTAGCAAAGCAAGGATAGAAATCTGTGCTGATGTTTTGTTCAGCTGATCAATAACTGAGTATTCTTTGGCTTGTATCTTTATCCAGAGGTCGTCGGGCTCGGTTTAAGTGATGGTTGGCTGACTAGAGGCCTGCTTGCTTGACTCAGCCAAATGCTCCGGGGTGTAAACCCTGCCGGTTCTTGTCATACCCTATGCCACAACGGCTTCCCCGAACTTGACCTTCCCCTTTCTTTCGGCCTCAGCTATGTAGTCCCAAGGTATGGCCTTTGTGTGGAATGGTGTTATTACCGACATTGCCACTGGAATTGGCGCGACTATCTTTACTCTGAATGGAGTAGGCCCCTTAGGCGGTAAGACTGCAACTTCAAAGGGTGTAGGTGTGTTTGCTGGTGATATAAGCTCAACCTCAATTGGCGCTGACGTCTTTGCAGAGGATGGTGCTTCGAACTTAAGTGGCATGGACATCTTTACCTCGGCGTCCCCAGAATGCTGAATCTGGACCACAATCGGATTAAGGGTGACTACTGGCTTTTTTGGATCGTCGCCATTTTATGATTAAACTGATTGATCCCTTGGGATCCCAATTATCCTCTATCTCAATCATGTGAACACCTCCTCCTTTGTGGTATGGCAGAGGGTTATTGCGGACATTCGGAGCAGGCTCCCTTGCTACAATGATCTTGTTGTCAATCAAGGTCTGGATCTTATCCTTCAGAGAGCGACATTCATCAATGATATGTCTATTCATGCCGGAATGGTATGCACAGGATTTATTTGGATTGACCCACTGAGAAAGGTTTTTGGGGGTTATGGCAGGGATAAAGGTGACATAACCAACAGCTTTGAGCCTTTCGTACAACTGGTTAATTGGTTCAGCAATGGCGGTATACTGTTTGGAGGTCTACGATTGAAATTTGGTTGAGGTCTAGGGAAGTTTTGACGTGGGGGAGGTGATTGACAGTGGGATGGTTAGGTGCTGCATGCTTGGTAAACATGTGCTGTTGGGAGTATTTGGGTGAAGTAGGCTGATATGCGGGAGGTGGAGATGACTGATAAGTGGGTGGTGGAGTATGGTAAGAGGGTGAGGATGCTAGGTAATTCTGGGTAGGCTGATATTGGATTTGAGGTATTGGGTATGTTTTGTACTTGATAGGGGATTTGGTTCTCTGTGCAACCATCACAACACCTACGTCCCTTTTCTTGGACGTACCACCAGACTGTAAAGCCTTATTGGTAGCTTGCAAGGATTCAAAATTCGTAACCATACCACTTTTAATGCCCTCGTAAATCCTTTCTCCTAGCTTGATGATGTCAGAAAACTTGTGATTTTCGATCAGCATCAACCTCTCATAATACTGTGGGTCTTGGGCCCGAACGAAGAATTTGTTCATTTGCTCTTCTTCCAAAGTAGGCCTAACCTTAGCAGCTTCTGATCTCCACCGAGTAGCATACTCACGGAAGGTCTCCGTGGGTTTCTTCTTCACGTTTTGGAAAAAGAACACATCTGGTGCATTCTCTGTGTTGAACCTGAATCTGCCCATAAAATCGGATGCCATGCTTACCCAATTTTACCACTTCTTCGGATCTTGGATAATGTACCAAGATAAGGCGTCCCCCTTCAAGCTCCTCATGAAAAGCTTCATGCGGATTTTCTCATCTCTTCCCACTCCGACCAGCTTGTCACAGTATGTTCTCAAGTGGACCATGGGATCCCCGGTTCCATCAAACATTTCGAACATGGGAGGTTTGTACCCCTCTGGAAGTTCAACATCGGGCTGGACGCACAGATCTTCATAGTTTAGCCCCTCAATTCCCTTACTACCTTCAATGCCTTGGATTCTGCTAGTCAACTTTTTAAGCTCCTCGACCAGATTTCTGATGAGCAAATCCTTATCATTGGACTCAGGTGTGCTTGAGATGGGCTGGGTAGAGTGTGGTACAGTCTCCACGTAGATGGGGGTATTGTGTTGGGTGTGGCCGTGGTCATTTGTGGAGTTTTGAAGTTCTGGGATGATCAGTGGGGTGTTATGGAAAGTATTACAGTGGTGGTGAGGAGCAGGATGATTTTGTTGCTTTGAGATGTTTTGCGAAGGTATAGGATTTTGAGTATTTGGGAAGGTAACCTCTGGAGTGGTGAGGGAAAATGATAGACCTGCCAAATTCCGGACTTGATCAAGTTCTTCCTAAAACTTCAATAACTTTTGTTCTAGTTGGGATGCGTTTTCCTTAGGGACCAAAGTGCCATGAGTGACCTCTACCTGTTCAGGTGAATTGTTCGAATCTTCTATTTTCCCTTTGTTTTTGTGTCTGACAGGACTGGGATGAGGAGTAGGTGGAGGGCCCCTGGATCTCGTAAAATATGATGTTACCAAAGCTCACAAACTAACCTTTGGGGAGGGGAATAAATAAAGTTAAAAACAAAAGGTAACAAGTTAGTGAGGATAATTAGAAAAATGTTGCAATATTTAAACACGTAGTGCTGAAATAAAAAACGGGTCCTAATTTTGGGGACCTAGTTGTGCCCGAGGTAGGCCTAGAACAAGTAAATTTTGGAGAACTTAGAATGCTAAGTGCCTCATTTTATTGATAAAAGGTAGATGAATCCCAAAACGACACTAAATAACAAGGAAAATAAAAATCACTAATGGCCGTTCGCCTTATTACCTTCTATAAAGAGAAAATGGAAATCCCTATCTATTTGGTCCCAGTAGGACCTTCCCCAGACTCGGCATCATTGGCTCCATCGAACAGCTTTCGTAGCTCACTCAATCCCAACAGCAAGTAGGCTCTGGCTAGATGTCCGCCTTCATTTCCTTCAGCAGTCCGACAATTTTCAACCCTTTTCAGAAACTTCTTTTCCAACTCTACTATACCTCACTCCAAATAGACCAAACGTTTGTTGGGCTGACATCCATTTCCTTCCACCCTTCAATTAGTTTTTGATTGGCTTCCTGTATCTCGCGGTGCTCACTTCCGCATTCTCAGATTCTCTTTCGTAGATGGTTGTACTTGACCTGTGCTTTAGCCTTTTCATGGATGACCCCGTGACCTCGAAAAAACCCGAGTCGACCCATACCATCGTGATTGTCCTCCAACCAGCCTGAATAATAGAGAGCACAACCTACATGGTATCTGTCTGGTTTAATAGTGTCCCTTCCCATGAAAATCTTGCAATGCCACATATACTAAGCCTGGCACCTGTAAGGGCTATCGTCATTCTGGAAGTCAGCCCCAAAGTGACTCATCTTGTTGACCCTTGGTATAATCTACTTCCTACCCGCTTGTCTCATAACCCAAAGAGGTACGTATGGGTACGTTTCTATTAAGCCGATTAGTATTAGGAAAGGCACGTCCCTGGATCAGATGATGAACTCTTCGGTTGGGAACCACTCGAACATCCATTGCACTTGGTCCTCAGTCAGATTTTCGAAGAGTTCGACCCATTCTTTAGCATTCTCCGGTTGCGCGAACATGTTGGGCATGTAATTCATTCGCTTTGGGTGATGAAAACTGATATGATCATCCAAGTCCCTTTGATTGGTTTCTTGTCGGTATTCACCCTTTTAAAGATATTCCATGAGCCAGAGTTGAAGTAGCAGATTACAACCCTCGAAGTGCTTGGCCCCCTGTTGACACCTTTCTAGGGCTCGGTATATTTCTGAGATGATCATTGGTACGAAACTGAATGTTTGTTCCTTAATTCCTTCCATTAGAGTTTTGGTGACCATAGCTAGCCTGGTATGGATCCTTGCTTTCTTCATTGGAAATACTATCATCCCCAAGAAACAAAACATGAAGACAAATACCCTTTGGTGAATGTGCCCCAATGATGTAAGGGCGAACTCATCAGGATAAGTACGGTAAGATTTGCTGTGACCGTACCTCTCGTACGAGTAGTCAAAGGGAATGTACGGCTCTTTCAAACATGTCAAGTCTGGATTCTTCTTTTGACCCATCATTTTGAGAAAACCTCTACCTTTGCGATTTTCCGGCATTAATAAACCCGGAGTTTCCCACGGTATACCAGCCAGTCCTCCTATTTCCTCGAGCAGGGGTATTATCTCAATGTCTCCGAAGCGGAGCACAAACCTATCACAATCTCAGAATGGAGTAGCAACTTATATGATTTTGTTGTTGTGTTGAATTTCCAAGAGAGAGTGTAGGTTCCCCAAATATTTCCGGATGAGAGTTTGATCAGTGGAGTGAAAGTCCTTCCACCAACTTAGCAGTTTGGGGTGGATATTGGTGACCATGCATCTGGGGACTTCGTACCTAATGTTTCTGCAAGAAAAAGGGTTAGGCCCTTACCCCCACTAGACTCGACTACTAAATATCAATAATTGGCATAGAAGCATTTAGTTCTCCAAATAAATGCACAAAACATGATAGTGTCCGTTTGGGTTTTGGGGGAACCCAGTGGACTTTGGACAAGGCTATCTTAAAGAGTCATTATGCGGACAACATAACTGACTCGGCTAGGTTTGACCATGATGCATGCACAATTAAACAAAGTAAGGTTTCTATGGGGTATTAGACTGGTACCCTTGAGCGGACAACTCAAGAGGGAAAGGCGCGAAACTGTTGACAACACTGTTGATCTACTGGTTTTACCACAAATATGCCTTTGCCGGATTTAGAGAGTGATAATATTGTAAGAGAACAACCACTCATTATAAGCATTGCTATGGTATTTTGTTTGGCACGAGTGGAATATGATGTTAAAAATATGCTTATACAATAATTAAAACAAGTTATCATCTATTTGCACGTTCACAATAATAATTACAATAATTTGAAATAGTAATACATGAATGCAATAAAGGAAAGCAGTAAAAGAAATAAAGAGAAGAACAAAAAGACAAGTTAGTTTCATAGTAGAAGAGGGAATTAAATTCTTAAAGAGATTAAACAAGTAAAGGCATATAAGAAATGTAAAGTCACAGTGATAACTTGAAATGGTAAAAGCCTAAAAGAAATCCCCAGCAGAGTCGCCATACTGTCGCGCCCCCTTTTTCTCACGAAATCGGGTTTATGACATTTGGAAAGACAACTCGTTCCCTTTTGGGAATTGGGTTTAATGGAATTGAAGAGTCGCCACCTAATGATTTAAGTGCATTAGGAAACTAAGAAGGTTATAATTGGATAACCAGAGATAGGGTAAGGGTTTGAAATTATTACAGAGGGAAGGTGTTAGGTACCCCTCAGAACCCACTAGTGTGGTTCCCGGCCAAGCTATTGTTGTTAATTAAGGTACAAATAACACATAGACATGTAGGACTTCAAATAAGAGGGGATTTTTCACATAAAGTTTAAAAATAAACAAAGCCGACAAGAATTAAAGAGATTTGATTTTCTTAGAAGAAACGTTTTAAAAGATTTAAAAAAATAAAGAACAAAGGGTAGGGGGTCCTAGGTTTATTAATAATATGGATCACCCCACACAACATCCGGTAATCATTCTTATGCGTGATGTTATCGCGTGGCCATCATATCCATATATACCCTTTCCCACCCCTTTAGGGTACTAAAGCGCGGAATGGTCTCGTTTACTTATTGCATGCTGCTACCCGCCCCAATCCTATCAATCCCGGAGGTATTTGGGACTACTAATCCTAAAGGGAGGAGATGTTGGGTTTATTTGTGGTTCCAAAAAGTAAAAATGCTAAGGCGACAAACAAAACACATATAGCAAGTTATTTGGGGGGGGGGGGGAGCATATAAATAAATAAAAGGCTCAGATAGATCTCCTTCAAACCAGAGAAAGCATATAGTTTATCATTTCTTGCACGTACTGTTTTAGGGTCCGATTAAAACTTAAAAGTTGGAGAAGACTGATTTATCACATATTTTCAGATAAGAAGTCCGAATTAGGCCTGCCTGCTGGTTGTAATTGATAAAGATTGATACACTTTATAAACTTTACCCTAAGGCTTGCCTAAGTGTGGGACAAAAGCTCCTATAGGCATGATATCTATTGATTTTAGAAAAGAAGGAAGTAGTTTGAATGCATACTGATTAAGAGGGGTTACCAGATTATTAAATAAAAGCAAACTTTAGTGAAAGTTATAGGTTCTGCAAACATTATTATTGATTTTAGACTCATAAGCGAGTGGAAACGTTTCAGACTTGGTTGATAGTTCCTATAGGCATGTTTTCTACGCGTTGTTGATTTTAAACACTTTTATAAATATGGAAAAAAATGCAGAAAACCTACAATATGATATCTAGGTGTTGCATGACATTTGATGGCATTTTTTTTGTTATTCAGACCTATAAACATGGTTGCCTAATGAGAAATGGGGTATGCAAGAATAAGAAAGAACCTATAGGCATATTTTCTACATGCATGTGCATCCTATAAGCATGGTATCTATAAATAAGAATGTAGAAATCCCATAGACATGGAATCTATATATGAACATGCTGAAATTAGAAATCCTATAGACATGGTACCGAAATGAGGACATGCTGAAATTAGAAATCCTATAGGCAGGTTATCTACATGAGAATGTTGAAATTAGAAATCCTATAGACATGGTATCTATATGAGAATGGTGAAATTGGAAATCCTATAGGCAGGTTATCTACATTTGAACATGCTGAAATTAAAAATCCTATAGGCAGGTTATCTATATGTGAACATGCTGAAATTAAAATCCTATAGGCAGGTTGTCTAACCCTTTTGCATACATGGTTACCCTCTCCCTTTTCACTAGCCATCCCCAAGAGTTCATTACAAGTTATTATAGCTCAGAATGAATAAGAAAAGAAAAATACATCATAAATTAAAAAAGTACAACCAATGAGAGCCTAATTTAGACTCCATGTCTGGAATATGAGATGAACCAACTCCAAGAGATCGTGATCCAAAGCCTTTCTATCATTTGGATGTGTCAGAGTTCCCTAACAGCCTCATATGGACTTCTGGCAGTGCTCATACCCAAATGCATTACAAATTAAACATAGTGCAGTGTGGAAAAGCCATCCCTCAAGTGTCCAAGTTTAGAGGGAACTCAAGGACCCAAGGCATGGCTCACAAGAGAGTGGGGGGGTGGGGGGCAGGACTTAGAGACTAAGAGAGAGTGCAAGTGCTGGATTCTGAAAGGGGAAAGGGAAAAGGGAAACAACACATTGATATACATAGAGATATAGAGAATGAGGAGTTAGTAAAGGAAAAGCAAAGACAGGCTGGTGGGCATACTCAGCAATGAGGAATGCTAGTATACTCCATAAGCCTGTTATAACACGTTGTTTAGAAGTTAGGATCTTTAAGGGATCAAGTTCAAGCCATAGACAATAATTCACATATTTTCATGCTTTAAACTTTAACTTAAACACACAAAGGGGGGTAGGGAGCAAGGATACATATTAGGAACAAACAGAAAAAGAACAACATGCTAGTTTAAGCTTTTAACTCTGCAGAAACAGTAAAGTAGACATAGATACAAAAGCTGTAAGTAAACATATTATGATGATGCTAAAACGTAAATTAGGACATACCAGTTTCAAAGGAAACAAACAAAGAAAAGCAGTAGGTCTTGTGAGAGAGTATGAGTTCAGAAGAGATTGTGAAGTATAGTATATGTTGTTAATCGTGTGCGCTGTATGTTAGAGAGTCGTGTGTTTATAGTGTAAAATCAAGGGAGAATAAGGTAAGAAAATTTTTTAAACTGATTGTCAATCAGTTACACAAGACACCCTTTAATTAATGGATTCAGATTCAAACGGGTATAAACCAATTAAGGAAAGAAATTAATCAAAAACTTTGTGCAAAGTAGGCAATTAGGGGTGAATACATAAAAGTTATTTAAGGATAGGGTTTTGAAATACATGGTTTGTGCAAATAAGGTAAGAAGATCAATTAACAATCGGTAAATCAAAAGGGTATGAGATTTTGGTATGAATGAACCAAGTCAGAAAGATGGGAAAGGTTTTTAACTTAAGGGAAATCAGTAAACAATCAATTAGACCTATTTAAAAGGAATTCTGAATCGATCTCAAGTTTTATAAACCCCTTCTAAAGGAAGGTTCATCACACATAAAGAGCACACAAACACGTTGGGTTGAGTGAAGATGTTGTGCGATTGCACAATCAATAGAAAAAATCCACTAAAAGAGTTTGGAAGAGTTTAGTAAAAAGGTCAAAATCATATGAAACTCGAAATTGATCTAAAAGAGTTGGGGGTTTTGTAATAAGAACCCTAGATCAGGCAAATCACAAAGAGAGGGCGAGCAATTGAGTCGAAAAATGTTTAGAGGTTTCAGAAGAGAACTGAAGCTTCTAACATTTTTCTTTCAGCAGCAGAACTCATGAGATACATGATATAAAAGTAACATGCAAGCACAATAGAAAGGTTCACAGCAAATAGAGTGGAAGAAACTAATTCGAAGCATAATGATAAAAGACTGATAAGAATAGTGGAAGAAACATGCTTAAGAAGATCTTTCATGAGAAATACAAACAAGGTTCAGTAGAAGAAAAATAGCAAAACTTTAAGAACCCAGTAGAAAAATATAGTAGGTGAAACGTGTCAGAACATGGTAGAAAAGTATACACGAACATAGTATAGAAAACACAGTAGAAGAACATACGAGAACAAGGTAGAAGAAAAAAGCGCAAGAACACAGTAAAAAGCGTATGGGATCATAATGTAGGAAAACACAGTAAGAGAAACATACAAGAGCATGATACAAGAACACAGTAGAGGCAAATACACACGAATGAAAAAGAAAATCATAAAAACACTTAAACATTTTCAGAAAACCATAGATCAGAAAAAAAGGTTTTTGAAAGTAATTTTGAAAGAAAAGTTAGGGAAATCGTTTGAAAACTCTGGGAGAGCATAGATACATAATGAATATAAAGAAATCAGAGAAAACTTCGGAGAGTTAGGGTTTCAGAAGGACCCTAGAAATGTGAAAGGCTTTGAAAAGTCACTAATCTGAGTCAGAGAGGTTAGAACCAGCCTCAAACAACTATGGTACGCCGAAGCAAGGCCGGAGATGGCCGTGGAACCTTGAATCTCCAGAGGTCTGGGTGAGAACCTTCAAGGTCAGGCCTCGAATCTTCAGAGATCTGGCGTGTGAGAGCAACAAAAGGCCGTGTAAGACTCCCATGGCCTGGGAAGCCATGGATCCCAGCGGGTTTCAAGGTAGAAGATGATGAGAGCCTGCTAGGGTTAGGGTAGGTCGAGAGTGTCCGAGAGAGAGGGGGTTCAGAGGCGGTGGGTAGATGAAATGATTTTAGGGTTGGGTGTTGGTGGATTAAAAAAGGAAAGGAGGGATTGTGGCCGTTGATCATTTTGATCAACGGCCTGGATTAAAAGGGGAGCCGAGCGGGTAAAATAAATGGGTTAGGGGTGGGTAATTTAGGAATAGGGCCGGAAAATTTTGAAATTGAAATTGGGTTTAATTGGGGAGGCTGATTTTGGCTAAAATCGAAATTGTTAGGGCTAGCTTTTAAATAGAAACTTTTTCCTTTTTTATTTTATAAAAAATTATAAAATGCTTTTTGGAAACAAATTAAGGTACTAAATTAATAAATAACATATAAATATTAAATTAAAAATACTGGAATCAATTTTGTAATTATAAACACAATTAAATCTTAAAATAGGCTAAAATTATAATTATGTGCAATTTAATTTTAAAATACTCAATGAATTTGTAAAAAATGTGAAAAAACTACCTTAGCTATATTTTCATATATATATGAGAATTAAATAAATTAATCACCAAAAATGATAATTTGAGGAATAATTATTGGTTTTCGTATTGCTAAAATTGGGCAATAAATGGATTTAAAAATCTTTTAAAAATTAGAAAAAATACTAAATTATTTGGACACTCTTATATATACATACATATGCTATTTTGAAAGGTATTTTGCATATAAAAATATACAGGAAAAAATTGGGTATCAACAAAACCTCGTCAGCCCCCCCCTCTCTCTCTCTCTCTCTCTTTGTAGGAAGCAAAAGAATAGCATGCTAGGCCAAATCCACAAATTGAGTCTCATACTGAGTGACAGTCATAGAACGCTTCTGAAAACGCTCGAACTGCCCCCGATAGTCCTCTCTCTGAGTGAAAGGAAGGAACTTCTCAAGAAATAATAAAGAAAATTGGTCCCAATTGAGAGTAGGCGATCCAACTGGTTTGGTCAACATATAATCTCTCCACCATTTCTTAGCGGAACCCGACATATGAAATTCAGCAAAGTCGACCCCACTGGTCTCCACTATCCCCATGATTTGTAACACCTTGTGACAATTGTCAAGATAGTCTTGGGGATACTCTAAAGATGTTCTGCCATAGTGAACTGGAAAAAGCTTTGTAAACCTATCCAATCTCCATAAAGCCTCAGAAGACATAGCTGATCCATCACCAGTCTATGCTACAACACCTGATCGAACTACCCCAAAGGGTTGAGCTATTGGAGTCTGAAACTGAGGAGCCATCTACTCCGAAGTGTGGGTAGCGGAGTCTGTGCTCCTGCCCTAGCCTGACAGACAGCTGGTGCTACGGGGAATATGCCGATATGTGCCACACTCTCCATGAGGCCCACTAGACGGACCAATGCATCCTGAAGTACCAGGGTGGCGATGAATCCCTCTGGGACCTGAGCTGGTCCTGCTAGAACGATCTGGGCTGGAGCCTGCTCATCAATCCGCTAGTGTTGTTACTTGAGCTCTGGGCTGAGCCCTGCCCCTGCTTCATCCTTTGGTATGACCTTGGCCTCAACCTCTGCCCTTCGTAGAAACTGTCATTGGGGGCTCTGGCTGCTGCTCAGCTGAAGATGCGGTACTTGTTTTTGCCATCTGTGAAAGAACAAGAGTAGAAGAGTTTGATTAGCATAAGAGAACAAAAATCGCACGACAGAGAAGAATTGAAGTGAACTCGTTCCTAAACACTGTAGCCTCTGAGAGATAAGTACAGACGTCTCCGTACCGATCTCTCCGACTCTAGCAAGCCTGTTCGTGAATTGAGAGACCTAAGAAACCTAATGCTCTGATACCACTTTTCATGAACCAAAATTCCCACCTTCGGGACCACGATGGCGCCTAATATCATACTTGCTAGGTAAGCCAATGTTAGAGATTTATTAGACAAACCTTTTATGTATTAGTGATTAAAAAAGGGAAAGCTATACAAGTCAAATAAACGGGGAAGTAAATAAATAACAAATTTGATTATATATTGACTCTGCCCAGAATTTTGAGTCACAATTCATGAACTTTCTAAGATTGTTACTACAAGTATTTGTCCGAAAGAAAGTACAACTATTTGAGAAATAAAGGAAATAGTAAACTATGAGATATGGAAGGGGACGCCACAGCCTGCAGACATTTGTAGGACTACCTTGGGTCTCGAATGAGATAAGGCCACTAGCTAACTAGGGATCAACTCGGTCTAGCAACAAAATTTGCACAATGAGCAGTGTACTATCATTACAACCGACCCCATGTACTGGTAAATGCCGAGCCTAACCTCGGCGAAGTAGTGATGAGACTAGGACAAGACACATGCATAGTCTCGTGCACTTAAAATATATACATGTATAATAACAAAAATAGAAGCTGAACATGCAATAACAGGAAGGGAAACATGCTGAGGGGAGTACAAGGCAAAGAAAATCATAACAGTAAAGAAACAACAACAAACAAATGCCTTACACCAATGAAGGTATTAAACACAGTAAAGAAAAGTGCACGACATTACTCTTTGTGTTTTTACTCTCAACCTTACCGTGATAGATAACAGAAACAACACAACATCACCCTTCGTTCATTAACGCTCATCATCACCATATCAAAAGAAGAAACAACACGGCATCACCCTTTATACTTTAACTCTTAACCTTACCATGTAAATCAAATAAGAATGGCACGACATCACCCTTCATGTATTAACTCTCACTCACAAAATATTGCACGGTATCACCCTTCGTGCTTTAACACTCTACCTCACCAAAATAATGAACAATATCAATAGAGTGATAGAAATATCACCAATAAGTCTTACTTCAACATTTGATTCTACAATATCAACCTCAATCTTAAGTTAATACTCAATAAATACCAAAATCCGTACATATGATAAAAACATTCAACATAATGATAAACTAGCCTAAGCATGGATAATATGATCACGAAAAGCTAAAATTTATGAATACGACTCACTATCATGCTATTACTCAAAATAATGCATAGGTACTCGTCACCTTACTTATACATGGTACTTAATATCCAAAAACGTAGCAAAAAAGCAAATAATACCTAATTCCTCAAGCCAAGGTTAACCACGACACTTACCTCGCTCCAACGACCAAACTCAAAGCTCAATCACAGCTTTTCCCTTCACACAAGCTTCTAGACCAATAGAATCTATGAAATTACCAACTAAACAATTTAATTTAAGCCTTAGGAACTACCCAGGATACCAAGGAATTCAATTTAGGCCATTTTTTTTAAAAAGTCAACACCCGGGCTCGCTTGGTCCAAACACGAATTCAGACTAAAACCCAATTACCCATTCACCCTCGAGCCTGGATATTGAATTGGTTTTTGAATCCGGCCTCAATTTGAAGTCTAAATCCCCAATTTATCAAATCCCTAGTTTCTACCCAAAAACCCCCAAATTTCACCATGAAAATCTTATATTCTAGGTTGAAATCTTGTAAAAATAAGTGAAAGATTGAAAGAAACTAGTTAAGAATCACTTACTTATAATTTAGGAAAGAAAAAGTGTTTGGAAAATTGCCTCTTGTGTTTTAGGTTTTTAAAATATGGAGAATGAATGAAAAATTCCGTCTAAGTCCCTTTTTACACTGCTGCAGATATTGCATTTGTGACATGAGCTTCGCAAATTGCGTGTGAAGTATTGCAAAGGCAAACTTCCACATCTTCTTCTGCCTTAGCAAATGCAAACAATTTGTCTGCATTTGCGAATATGAACCATAGCAATTGCGATAGAAACCTCGCAAATGCGAGAAATCCCATTCCCATCCCATGCTCGCATTTGCGAGCTAGACCTCACAATTTTGAATTATGAAGACCTAAAGCACACAAGCCAGAATTCCTAAGTTCAAATCACTCTATAGCCTACCCAAAACTCACTCGAGCCCTCAGGACTCAGATATAATGACACGGCCGGTCATTTCGTGCACTATTGAGGATTGTGACTTGGTCGTCCCGTAGCAACTATAAAGTTGCGTATTTGGCTGAAACTATATAGTACTTTTTAGAAAGAGTTTCTATAAATTGGGCTGAATGCCAGGTTTGGGCCTTGTTCCAGAGCTGTTTGGACCCCGAGGGACCTTTTTTCTTACTATCCTCTTACTGTTTCGAATTAAAATCTATACTCATGTTATACTTATTGATTTCATAACTCACGCTTTATTACTCTGTTTTGATGCATATAAATGTTGTTTTAGGTTGAGCACCCTGTTTTTATTGAGATCCCGAGTGGCTTGAGAGGTTTATGACTGAGTGAGGCTGAGGTCCTAATTGATTTATACCATGAGTTGGCTTGTTATAGCGCTTTGGCTGAAGGAGCCCTCCGGAGCCTGCACACTCCCAGTGAGTGTAGGTACCTACAGAGTGCGAGTGCTGAGTGCCCAATGCTGAATGATTGGGAGGCATGAGTGATTGTGAGGTATGACCGAGGGTTTGTATAGGAGTGATTGTAAGGTTTGCCCGATGGGCAGTATATGAGACATGTTTTGCCCGAGGGGCGGTTTATGATTGCAGCATTTTTTTTTGCTCACCTTTACATTGAGCCTTTTTTTGAAAATTGTTGAATAATATCTTTAAACTTTTTTACTAGAACTGGGTTATAAAGAGATGGTTTGATTCAACCCTTATTTTAAAAGCCTGTTGTATTTTACTGAGATTTCATGATATGAACTTTAAATGCTTTATTGCTCGTCACTACTTCTCACACTTTATTTACTTTGGTTACTTACTGGGTTGACGTACTAATGTTACTCCCTGCACCTTATGTGCAGATCCAAGCGTTCAGGACCCGGTAGCAGCTGTTGACTATTCCAGCTATAGATCTTCTCAGAGTTAGCAAGGTAGCTGCCGACGATCTCAACCCTTCTCTTCTCCCTCCTATCTTCCTATAGTTATTGTCACAGCTCCTTTTTTAACACCCCGAGAGGGGATATAAAGGAGTATTCCAATTAAAGTGACACTATTCGAAATGCGATTATTTATTTATCAGAGTCGCCACTTGGAATAGTTTATTTGGTGTCCCAAGTCACCGGTTTATTTTAAAATCCTAAATCGAGGAAATTTGACTTTTATTTTAAAGTTTGCGAACCATTTATTCTAGATAAAGAATTCTGTTAACCCTAGAGAAGGTGTTAGGCATTTTCGGGTTCCGTGGTTCTTGCACGATCGCATAAACTATTAAAATTGACCTATTATCCGATTTATTACATGTTTTAACCTATTGTGCACTTTTAACTCAAAACCGCTTTTAATTATTTATTGTTACATATTGTGAATCAGGTCATGGGAACCATACCCACAATCTACAATATATTTAATTTTTTTAAAAATTAAATTGTACTCGGGTCATATAAATGTACCCCCAGATTTTAGCAATTAAGCGTTACGACTACGTCACGGGAACTGTACCCGTAGCTATAACAATTATTTAATTAACGTGCCTAAAGCAAATTACGAAGGTTCAAAGAAATTCTAAACTAATTTTTATATTTATATGAGGGCCATAAATTGAAGGATTTAATTTGCGTATGGCATGCCTCAAATTATTTTCTAAAAGAATTAGCTCTTGATCTAAATTTGTGAGGGCCATGTATTATGAGTTTTTAGTATGACACACCTCAAATCATTTTAAGAAAGAGTTTGTGTATTTTAAGGGCAAACTAAAGGTGCTATTTTAGTCTAATTTAAAACTAATTATCACAACCACGTCACGAGAACCGTACCCGTAGTTGTAATAGTTTAAAAGCGTACCTAAAGCAAACTACGGATATTTAAAAATTTAATTACTCCCAAATTTTGCATTATTAACAAGAGGGCCATTGGTAATTTTGACAAAAGATGGCACGACTCCAATCATTTTTAAAAAGGACTACACTTAATTAAACCTAAGGATATTTCCATCCGAACTTTAGACCCAAGCCATTGAATAACGTGTAAAGTAATGTAAACGGGCCTAAAATATTCGAGGTAGAAAGTGGGCCAATGGAAGGCCTAGTATACTATTGAGCATTCCCTTTTCTTTAGACAAAGGAAATGGGCTATCATCACCCATTAATCCCACAACTGAGCCCAGACGCAAACTAGAAGCGAGATGATTGTTGAAGGCTCAACACAAATAAATATTCAGTAACATTGCATGGTAAGAACTAAACATTGGAAAATTACCACTTGCTTCAAAGAAAACAATTACGAAACTTCAAATTATCCAAACTTCCATAATACATGAATTACATCCCAATCTGAACTAAAATTATACAATACTGCCATGACTTAGTAAAGCTCGAATCAAAAGGGAATTATAAATTACATGCCTTAAGAAATTGAAACTTGCTGATGATGCAAATAATATTGCCAGCTATTCAATAACCAAGTTAAGGTGTCAATCATTGGATTTGAACTTGCACCAAATGGACTTCAATTGGTTCCAATGGTTATTTATTAACATGAAGACCACACCCTTAGCATTTAATCAATGAGAACAAAAGCTAGCCTAAAACTTGAAAATAAAAGAGCTAAACATGACAGAGAAATTTTTCATAATTGAGGAAAATGATCCAGTGAAAGAATCTAATTCCCAATAAGAAAATAGCACGACTAGATCATCAGCTCCCAGGCCTTCTTTCAACCACCTTTAAAATTCTAACCTTGGCTTGTGGGTTGCCAATCTAACCAACAATGGTTAGATCCACCAGACTTTAACCAAATTATTAACCAACAAGTACTTTCCATTCTCCAGAATTAAAACAAAATCGACATGCTCAAACCAACTTGCTTAGAGCCAAGATTTCCTACTATGACCTAAAACCAAAGAACAATACTAATAACAATCATATCTCTGAAAGAAAAAAGAAGAAGAAAACAACATAATAGCATGTTTGAACCCAACTATTGAACACTAATAACCGTTCCCATTGTTTCATTACTTCAACTAGTACCCAAACAAAAAATGAACAAAACACAAAACCAAAGCAGATTTGTAGCTTTAAACTAGCTGAAAATCCCAAAAAAAAAAAAATACAAGAAAAGTCGAATCCAACTTTATTCATACTCAAATATCTAATGAAATCAGCTTTTTTATTCAAAACACAAATCAAAACTAAACATACATGGTTCAAAAACATATCTAGAAATAGGGGAACAATCAGCTTAAAGAAAGAAAGAAGTCTGCAACAGCTCAACTCAAACCAAACATCAGTGAATCAAATCTAAAAAACTCTGTTTCAACTTCTGAAAACCCCAACAAATGACTCCAGAATAGAAAAGAGAAATCAAAATTTCTTAAGAATACTTTTTCTAGGTTTTGTTTCTCAGCCGTTTACTCTTTTTCACCCTTTTTCTGTGTATCCTAATGATTGGAAGAATATCTTTTTATTGAGGACATTTTAGGGCAGCATGCTTGTTTTCTTTTACCCAAAGGCACCCTTTAACTTTAATTTAAAACAATTTCACCCCTACCCCAAAGAATATTCCCCTTCTAATAGAATTCTTGTCAGCTTTCTAGAAGCTTTCTTAAACCTTATCTAATTTCACACCCAGTACCCCCTTTTTTATACTTTTTTTTACTGTTTTATTGGCTTAAACCCAGTGGTACTGGACCTTTGGGTTACTTAAAACCACAAGTCCAATTTTAACTTGGGCCTGGGCACCAAAGACCCAAACCTAAGCCCAAGCGCAATCAATTACAAGAAGGCTTAAAGAAACAGGCCTGGACTCAAATAGGAAAACAAAATTTTCTACAACAGAGAACTCGAGAATAAAATTAACATACTGTAATTAATCTAATTAAATAGTTACCAACACTGACGAACCAATTATGACCTAAAATAATTTTAATTATTTTTTGGACAGAAAAGAAAAATAAAAAGGTGCTAATGAAGGAATGTGAAGAGGAGGGATGAGACAAGATATATATTTTTAGAATGGAAAACATTAAAAGAAAAATACAAATTAAATCTAAATTACTGATTAATTATGAAAAATGCCAAAAACTCTAATTGAACTTACAAAATTACAGAAAGGGAGAAGAGGTTCAAGTTTATGACACATGACCAGTAATTGAACTCACAGAAAAGTAGAAAAAGGATATACTAGTTGAATATAATCAAGACTTGAAAACTCCGAAAATAGTTACGACTAAAACTCGAACTCCAGCGAGCAAGAATCTCGACCAAACGGTGAGAATTGCAACATGAATATTAGCCAAACTTTCATTCATGGCTAATGATTCATGCAGCAATCCTCAACATGTGCCAAAAAAGAAGCGAGGCAGAGGCTCGAAGAAATTGCAAAAAAGAAGCGAGGCAGAGGCTCGAAGAAATTGAAACGTTCAAAGCTATTTTCCTAAATTTTAACCAATTCCATGAGATAGGGCTTCTTGATATTCAAACGAAGTTATTTTGTTGAAGAAACTGGGAAATTCACGGGGCTTTGCTATGGATTGAGGGTTTATTCCGGAAAGTTTTGGAAAAATAGAGAAAAATTTGAATTTTTATTTTGGATCTAAAATTCGGAAAGATTGGGTGATCTTTTGGGGAAATTAATGGTAGGACAAGGACGGGGAAATGACGGAGGTTGTAGGGTTAAGATTTGGAGGCGTTTGGTGGTGCTCCGCCACCGTGAGGTGATTTCCGGACAGCGGAGATATAGCGGAAGTAGGTGGTGATTTCATAGAAGGTAAACCTAGGTTTTTTGGTTTAAAGGACTAATATGATTAATGAAGGTAAGGGGGTGTTTGGTCGTTTAATGAGGGAGGGTAAATGAAACGACGTAGTTTTGGAGTGCAACATCGTCATTTTAATGATGAGGGGTCCGACCGGGTTTTACACGAATTGGGCTTGGGTCAAGGGGTTAGCTTGGGGAGAAGCTTTTGGGCCAAATTTAGGTGTACAATTGGCCCAATTTCAGAAATGAACCTCTTCTTTAATTCTTTCTTTTATTTTCTAATTTTTCCTTTTATTTTAACTAAAATCCTACAAATTAAAAATTCTAAATTATTCAAAAGTGTGAAATTAAACTAATTAGCTAATTATAAAAATTATAAAAAGCACTTAATTCTAAATTAAAAGAGAAAAAATCAATAAACTAAAAATTATGGGACAAAAATTTAAAAATGAGCTATTTTTGTGTGATTTTCAAGTTTCTATAAAATAAATAATTACTGATTAATTCTAAAAAATATAAAAACAAATCCTAAATGAAATTAATGATATTTTTGGTATTTTTTTATGATTTAAATAAAAATTAAACATGCACAGAAATGCGAATAATTAAGAAAATTCTAGAAAAATTCTAAAAAATAGCAAATAATTAACAAAAAAATCTATTTCTTGGGATTCTTTTGAAGTAATTCATATAGGGGAAAAATCAAATGCTCACATCTGCCCATCTTTGCTCAGAAACACAAAGGGTTTTAAGACAAAGATAAAATGAGCAAACTATGAGCGATTTTTGCCCGTTTGGAACTCCACGAGAAACATCTTTTGAAAAAGCCTGACCGAACCTTGCTTCGGAGGTTGCCTACATATCCTTGGCTATAAAAGGAAGTAGGTCAGTGTAGTTCTGGAAGATTTGGTAGCTGAGACTACTGGAAAACTGTGAATTCACTGCTGTTCTGGTTGCTAAACTCTTTATTACACCAAAATGAAAGATAAGAAGCTAAACTAGCTAAGCCTACCAACTATGAGTTACAAAATCACTATCTATAACCTTCTAAAGCTTGATCTTGAGTCTTGGATGGTTCTTCTTGTAGACTCTGATTTGAATCTTGATGCTCGCTATCTGCAACTGCTGGTTCATTCTTCTTCAGCTCTTCGGATCAAGACGGGATATGCGAGGCTTGTGACTTCAATCAAATTTTGAGTAATCCGCATCTTTTCTCCACTTCTACACTTGGAGTTCAACTTCTTTTCTTGTTCTTCCTTTCTTTTATTTGTGCTGTTACTTCTTTTTTTGGTCATCTCAAACCTTGTGCCTCGCGGTAAAAACCTATTCAGGCATCAAAACAAACAAACGAACGAAATTTTAGGAAACTTTCATGAGTTATTGTAACAAAATCTAGACCATTCCTTTATTGAAAATAATTAAGATCGGGATTTTGTATCCCTGAGAAAATGATTGGGGAATGGAGCCCTATATCTATAATGAAATCAACTATGGAAGGGGCCCTAAGTGAGAAAGGTTTCCAAGTTATGCTGGAAAAATGGCCGGGTTATGCCGTAAAGGTCCTCAGGTAATGCCGGGAAAGTCATCGGGTTATGCCGGATGGGAAAAAGGTCCTCGGGTTATGCCGGGGAGGTCTACGAATTATGCCGAGAAAGGTCATGGGGTTATGTCAGAAAAGGAAAAGGTTCTCGGGTTATGCTAGGAAAATCATCGGGTTATGCTGGAAAAGAGAAAAGGTCCTCTGGTTATGCCGGAAAAATCATCGAGTTGTGCCGGAAAAGTGAAAAGGTCCTCGGCTTATGCCGGGTAGGTCATTGTATTATGCCAAAAAAGAGAAAATGTCCTCGGGTTATGCCGGGGAGGTCCACGAGTTATGCTGGGAAAGGTCATCGGGTTATGCCAGAAAAGGAAAAGGTTCTCGGGTTATGCAGAAAAAAGAAAAGGTCCTCGGGTTATGCTAGAAAAAAGAAAAGGTCCTCGGGTTAAGACAGAAAAAGAAAAGGTCCTCGGGTTATGCCGGAAAAGAGAAGAGGACCTCGGGTTATGCCGGGGAGGTCATTGGGTTATGCCAGAAAAGAGAAAAGGTCTTCGGTTTATGCCGGGGAGGTCCACGGGTTATGCCAGGAAAGGTCACCGGGTTATGCCAAAAAAGGAAAAGGTTCTCGGGTTATGCCGGAAAAGAGAAAAGGTCTTCGGGTTATTGCTAGAAAAGAGAAAAGGTCCTCGGGTTATGCCGGGGAGGTCCACAGGTTATGCCGGGAAAGGTCATCGGGTTATGCCAGAAAAGGAAAAGCTTCTCGGGTTATGCCAAAAAATTCATCGGGTTATGCCGGAAAAAGAAAAGGTCATTGGGTTATGCTAGAAAAATCATTGAGTTATGCCGGAAAAGAGAAAAGGTCCTCGGGTTATGCCGGGGATATCATCGGGTTATGCCAGGAAAAATCACCGGGTTATGCTGGAAAAGGAAAAGGTTTTCGGGTTATGCCGGAAAAGAGAAAAGGTCCTCGGGTTATGTCGGGGAGGTCCACGGGTAATACCGGGAAAGAGAAAAGGCCCTCGGGTTATGTTAGGAATTAATTAGGGAGTGGAACCCTATAACAGAAAAGACTACCAGGTTATGCTGGGATTGACTAGGGAATGGGACCCTATGTTGGGAGAACGTAGCTAGAGATTAGGGACCCTAGGCTACCATGATTTTGGAAATTTTCTTCTTCTTGTTTTCATTTCACTTTTAATACTTTATTAAAGAGAACGCGTGAAGCGTTTGAAAGGGACTTCCCTTTTTGGGCTAACTTCTGCTGCAGGACCATTCTAGTCTTTGCGCACCTTGCTTTTATTGCACCTGCTTCTTGTGGGGTTATCTTAGATTTCACCTGTTTTCAAATCAAAGGACAATTTGTCAGTTTGAAATGGTGGTTGGCTTTGTGTCTTTGATTATTGTGATCACTTGATCTCGGCCCAACTCTTTTGCTGAAATCCTTTACTGCTTGCTAGCTTTCTGGAGACTGATTTCTTTTCTAAATCCAGGTATCTTGAATTCTCCCAGAATTTCTCATGAAGGTCAACCCTTAGGTCTTGGTTTTTCATTTCAATTCGCCTTTATGAGCACTTGACTTTGAATTTACTTCCTTCTCAAAAGTTTCCAACTCCGGAGCATCGTCCATTATGGCTAGTCGAGATTGACTTGAGGCACCTGCTGAGGCTGGGTGCTTTTTCCCTTGAATTTTGGCTTTTGTTAAACAGAATCCTATAAAACCAATCTTGCCATCTTTTCTTTTGATTAGATTTGGAAGGAGGATTCAAACCGAAAGGGATCAAAGAAAAGTAAAGAAAGGACAGGATAATGAATTAAAAGAGAAGTGTCCCTTTCGGGGAAAGGAAGAAGGACTTATCTGGAGTTCTCATAAACCCATTATGACCTATGTTTTAAAATCGGAAAACCTTTCTAGGACTCTTTCAGTGCCAATGGTTTTAAGGGATTCCCTCTTCTCGATCAACGATCCCTTTGCGGGTTTTAACCAATTGACCTCTCTTATTTCTCTTCTCACCGTCGCCTTATAGTTTTCTTTACGAGTTTTCACTAACAAGACTCTCTCATTTTTCAATTTCTCTACCTAACATCGCCTTACGAAACCCGTGTGGGTTTTCACCAATAAGACTCTCTCATTTTATTTCTATCATTTTGATTGCAACGGATCTAAACAACTGCGTTCTCCGATTTTGAACATCTTTTACAAATTGATTGGAAGGACTTGAACATGATTTAGGGTAAAAGAGTTTGGATTGAATTACAACTTTGGAACTTTTTCCGGCGAATCATCACTGAATCATTACAACATCTGTCCCAGTCTTACTTTTGGGGGAAATTGGATTTTTTTGTGTGTGACTGAACACCAGAGAGAGGCTACCAACGTATCCTTTTGGAATCAAGTCGAACGTATTTCAGGAAAAACTTTTATTTTGTTTTTCTTTTGTTGATTTTTGTATTTTTTTTACAAACATTTTTAGGTTCCAAAGAGGGTAACCAAAGAAAGGTAGCCAACTTGGTTAGCAAAGGATTGGGTGTATGGGGGTAGCGTGAATGAAATCCTTCGTCATCCCAATCGGATAATATTGGTACCACAAATGGGTTAGACGTAGTACCTTTTGACTGCATCTGCATTTACTGTTGTTTCGGGATCATTTCCTTCAATGTTGCCCAAGTACAATGCCCCTTTTGGCAACAACTTTCTTATAATATACGGGCCCTTCCAGTTAGGAGCGAACTTTCCTTTTGCTTTCTTGTGATGAGGGAGAATACGTCTCAAATCAAGTTGCCCCACTTCAAAGTTCCTAGGCCGCACTTTCTTGTTGTAGGCACGGGTCGTTATTTGTTGATACAACTGCCAGTGGCAAACTGCGGCCATCCGCTTTTCATCAATTAGGGTAAACTGTTCCAAACGGGTTTTGACCCACTCATTGTCCTCAATTTTAGCTTCCATAATGATCCGAAGAGAAGGGATTTCAACTTCTGCGGGTATCACGAATTCAGTGCCATAAACCAAAATATATGGGATTGCTTCGACTGATGTGCACATAGTTTTGCGATATCTCAACAATGCAAACGACAACTTTTTATGCCATTGCCTGAAACTTTGGATCATCTTTCTCAGAATCTTCTTGATGTTCTTGTTTGCTGCTTCGATATCACCATTGGCTTTGGGCCGATAAGGGGTAGAATTTCTATGCGTGATCTTAAACTGCTTACATATCTTCCTCATCAAGTGACTATTCAAGTTTGCAGCATTATCTGTAATGATAGTGGCAGGAATACTGAAACGACAGATGATATTGGAGTGCACGAAGTCTACCACAGCTTTCTTAGTGACAACTTTGAGAGTAATTACTTCATCCCACTTTGTGAATTAATCAATTGCAACTAATATTAATCTATGCCCATTTGAAGCTTTTGGCTTGATCGGCCCAATAACATCCATACCCCAAGCAACGAACGGCCACGGTGCTGACATAGGATGTAATTCTGTAGGTGGTGCATTAATCAGGTCACCATGTACCTGACACTGATGACATTTTCGGACAAAACTGAAGCAATCTTTTTCCATAGTCATCCAGTAATAGCCTGCTCGAAGGATTTTCTTTGCCAGGATGTATATATTCATGTGGGTTCCTCACACTTTTGCGTGAACTTCATGCATGATTCTTCCGACCTCTTCGGCATCCACACATTTTAACAATTTCAGATCTGGATTTCTTTTGTACAAGACCTCACCGCTCAAAAAGAAACCTCCGGCAAGCCTTCTAATGGTTCTCTTTTGGTCTCCATTGGCCTGCTCGGGATATTCCTTCATTTTTAGAAATCTCTTGATATCATGAACCATGGCCGAACATTTGGTTCCATCTTAACCACATTGCAGTAGACATGCCTTTCCCGAATTTGGATTTCCAACGAGTCAATGTGGATATTGCTTGGATATGACAACATCGAGGCCGAAATAGAGAGTGCGTCGGCTAACTCATTGTGAAAACAAGGAATGTATATGAACTCGACTGACTTGAACCATTTGCTAAGATCTTCCACATGTTGCATGTATGGAATAAGCTTGATATCCCGAGTTTCCCATTCTCCCGAGCTTGTCGGATAATCAAGTCCGAATCTCCCATGATTATCAACTCTTCCACATCTTGGTCGATTGCCATATTAATACCTATAATACAGGCTTTATATTCGTCCAAGTTTGTGCAGAAAAACCGAAATCGGGTTATGGCTGGATAGTGTTGACTAGCAGGTGAGATCAAAATTTCCCCAATCCCGACACCTTTTGCATTCACCCCTCCATCGAAGAACATTTTTCAAGCATTGGTGTCTTCTGACTCAACTGAATTCACCTTCTCGTTCGGGAAGTAAGTACTCAGAGGCTGATACTCGTCATCAACAGGGTTTTCAACCAGGTGATCTGCTAAAGCTTGGGCCTTTATTGCCGTGCACGTGACATAGATTATATCGAATTCAGTGAGCAAGATTTTCCATTTTGCTAACCTCCCTGTAGGCATCAACTTCTGGAATATGTACTTTAAAAGATCTAGTCTGGTGATGAGGTAAGTGGTGTAGGCTAATAGGTAATGCCTAAGCTTCTGAGCGATCCAAGTTAGAGCACAACAAGTCATTTCCAGCAAAGTGTATTTGGCTTCATAACTTGTGAACTTTTTGCTCAAATAATACATTGCTTGCTCTTTTCTCCCGGTCACATCATATTGCCTGAGGACACAACCGAAAGAATTCTCCAAAACTGTCAAATAAAAAAAACAAACGCCTCCCAGGTTTAGGTGGGACCAAGACTGGCGAATTTGACAGATATTATTTGATTTTGTCGAAGGCTTCTTGACACTCATCCGTCCACTTAATTGCTGCATATTTCTTCAAAAGTTTGAATATAGGCTCACAGGTGGAAGTCAACTGAGCAATGAACCAGATGATGTAATTCAACCTTCCCAACATGCTCATAACCTCTTTCTTGATTTTTGAAGGAGGCAAATCCCGAATAGACTTTATTTTTGTTGGATCTAAATTGATGCCCCTCCAATCCCAAGAGTTTTCTAGATGGAAGACCAAGTGCACATTTAGCCGGATTTAGCTTCACATCATACTTACGCAGCCGCTCAAAAAGCTTTCTCAGGTCCCGAACATGGTCGTCCCGTGTTCTGGATTTGATCATCACATTGTCCACATACACCTCTATTTCTTGGTGCATCATGTCATGAAAAATGGCAGTCATGGCCTTCATATAAGTTGCCCCGGCATTCTTCAAATCAAAAGGCATGACCCTTTAACAATACGTGGCCCAGGGTTGGTGAAGGCTGTCTTTTCCACATCCTCCTCATCCATCAACACCTGATGATATCCTGCATAACAATCCATGAAATATTGTACCTCATGTTTGGCATAGTTGTCAATGAGGATGTGGATGTTTGGCAAAGGGAAGTTGTCTTTGGGACTTGCTTTGTTCAAATCTTGATAGTCAACGCACACCCAAGTTTTCCCATCTTTCTTTGGCACCGGGACTACATTGACTAGCCATGTGGTGTATCGTACCACTCGGATCACCCCCGCCTTCAACTATTTTTTGACATCTTATTTAATCTTGTGATTGATATCAGTTTTGAACTTCCTTTTGTTTTTGCTGGACAGGGGGAAAATCGGTGTAAGTCGGCAACTTGTGTACAACTAGATCAACACTTAATCCTAGCATGTCATCGTAGGGCCAAGCAAACACATCTTTGAATTCAAACAAAAGTTGGATCAGGGCATCCCTATTTCTTTCATCTGTGTGGATGCTTATCACGGTTTCTTGGACCTCTTCTAAATTACCCAAATTTACAGGCTCAGTTTCATTTAGATTTGGGTTAGGCTTATTCACAAATTGTTCAATTCTCTATTTATTTCCCTAAAATCCTCTTCTTCATCATATTCCGGTTCTTGATTCATTATTTCACAATTAGACAGTGTGTCATGTTATTTAAAGCCGCATTATTGGAACTGAAAGAAGAAATAAAAAAACATAACAAAAATCAGAGAGAGTAAAGAGAGATTCATGAATGATGAAATATTTATTTCATTTCATTGAATTTTTGAAGATAACAGGGTTTACATAAGAATTTAAAGACATCAGACTAAAGAAAAGGTGGCAAGACTGGACTACCAGATTCCCGCCTGACTGGGAACGGAGTAGCCTTCCAGTTTTGCAACTTGGCATTGGGCCCCATATACAGCACCTCAGTGGTGCTCGAGCCTTCTGCCAGCTGGACCATGTGGATTTCATACAACATCTGCCTCATAGCTCCACATATTTCTTCTATTTATTCGGCCGTGAAGGCCTCATCTTCCTCTTCCGTGTACTTGGGCTTGACGAGTGTTTCGAACAGATGCGGGATTGGCTAAGGCAAGACCCAATCGTTGTTCTTTCGCTCATTTGCCCATGTTTCATCATCTGGCGTGGCTTTAAAACACATACCAAAGAACTTCTCGCTAGCAACCAGAGTGATCGGTTCTGTGATACCTTGAAATGATGTCCCGAGCCCCTTCCCAGGTATATAACCATGCTTGATAATTTCCTTAGCAACCATAATTGATGCATTTGAGAGAAAGGGTTGAGGACAAGGGCTTCCTTCTTCACATTGGTCTGCGACCACAACCTCGAAAGCTTGATAGACTATATGTTCGCTACCTTCCCTAGCTTTGAGACATGGGACTAATAAGTCCCGATAAATTGACTGCTCGTCCTCTCCGTGGACTATAATGTCCTGATCTTCATGTTTGAATTTCACCATCTGGTGGAGAGTGGAAGGTACGACTCCTGCCGCGTGAATCCAAGGCCTTTCCAAGAGAAAATTATAAGAAGTATCCATGTCTTGGATCTAAAATGTCACCTCGAAATCCACAGGACCAATAGTCAAAATCAAATCGATCTCGCCTATGGTATCTCTTTTGATGCCATCAGAGGCACGCACACAAACATTGTTAGGCCTAATTCTCTCAGTCCCAATCTCCATTCTTTACAAAGTTGAGAGAGGGAAAATATCCACTCCGGACCCACCATCCAGCATGACTCTTTTTACATAGTACCCCTTGCATTTAACTATCAGATGAAAGGCTTTATTGTGGGTAGCCCCTTCTGGGGCCAGATCATTCTTGCTAAAGGAAATCTGATTGACTGCGATAATCTTTCTGCCATTCTTTCTAGTTGTTTGACGGTGGTTTCAATCGTCACATAAGCTTCATTGAGGGTTTTTATTAACACTTTCTGATGCTCGGTTGAGCTGACAAGTAGAGACAAGAGTGAGACCTGTGAAGGAGACTCCCGGAGTTGGTCTATTACCTCATAGTCCGCAATTTTCATTTTACGGAAGAATTCTTTAGCCTCATCAGCACTGACAGGCTTTATGGGTGGGAAACACTTCTTCTTGGCTTTGTTCAAATCCTCCAAGTTAAGTTATTTCTCAGCTGGTTTAGTTTCATTTACTTCTCCTAGGACCTCTTTTCCCTTGTAGGTTACTACCACATTATTGTAATTCCATGGAATAGCAGTGGGGGTTATCATGGGCCTCTGCAGTGTGCGTCCAATAACCACGGGCTCATTCAGCCTTGGTGAAATTACTGGCCCCCATACCACATAGGTCCCCTTAGGCATGTACATCATAGGTCCCTTGTTCAGCTCGAACCTTCTTGGAGGGCTCAGTGCCAGTTGCCCTTTCTTGTGACCCCGGGGGACATAAAGAAAGGCATCTTTTGAGGGTACTGCCCCAGTTTTAGTTTCCACTATCTTTTCTGTATTTTGAGGGGTGGGTTTACTCTTCCTCTCCCCTTTGTCTTGATTTACAGCAACCTTTGGCTTCTTCTCGACATCAGCGATTGCAATGATGTCTTTCAAAGCGGGATCAAACTCCTTATCTTCGCAAATAATTCCAATAATCGGCCTGTTGTTGTGAGCCGGTAAGCGGTTATTGGTCACATTAGGAATTTGTTCATCCTTCAGCACTATCTGTTTTTGCTCTATGATATTTTCAATAGCTCTTTTTAGAGTCCGACAGTCTTTAGTGTCATGTCTTTCTACCCCAGAATGACAGGCACATCGGGTGCTGGGTCGGTAGGAAGGTAACTATGGGTTTTGTCTATTCGGGGGTATGGGTTGTAGCAAACCCATTTGGACCAGTTTAGGGAAAAGGCTAGAGTATGTTTCTCCAATAAGTGTGAATTTCGTTTTCCTAGGTGGCTCCCGAGCATGGGCATTGTAGGGGAAATTATTTTGTGGAGGTCGGGGGTTATATTAAGCATGGTGGCGAGGGTTATTTCTAGGAAGTGGAGCTCTGTTTTGATTAAATAGTTGTTGTGGCCGAGCATATGGCCAGGCGTTCATCACTTGGTAAGGCTGGGGGGCCAACATAAGCCGCATCCTGGTGGGGATAATAATGTTGTGGGATGCTTGGTGAGAAGTAACTTCTGGGTGGTGGGGGGTTTCTTGGACCTGAAGCCGCCATTAACACTTCTTCCTTCTTCTTTATGTTCACTACACCTCCAGACCCGCTTTGAATTGCTTGGGATGTAGATCTTATGGTAGATTGACTCAATATGCGCCTAGTTTTCAAACCATTCTCGACCATCTCACCAATCTTGATGGCCTCAACAAATGGTTTCCCCATTGCAAGCATCATATTATCAAAGCAGTCAGCCTCTTGGTCCTGAAGAAAAACACTCACAATTTCTGTTTCATCCATTGGGGGCTTGACCCTGGCCGCTTCTTCGCACCATTTAACAGCATATTCTCGGAAACTTTCCAATGACTTCTTATTGAGGTTTGACAAAGAATTCCTGTCTGGATTTATGTCTATGTTATACTGAAATTGCCTAACAAAATCTCGAGCCAGGTCATCCCAAATGTGCAAACGAGATATGTCCTGATCCATGTACCACTCGGAAGCAATGCCCACTAGGCTCTCTCCAAAATACGACATGCGAAGCTCCTCTTTTCCACCTGCTCCTCTCAGTTGATTGCAGTACCTCTTGATGCTAGCTATGGGATCCCCGTGCTCGTCATATTTTTCAAACTTTGAGGTCTTGAAACCCAAGGGCAAATTCACATGTGGGAACATACATAGATCAACGTAGGATATGCTCTTTTGTCCGCTCAAGCCTTGTATATTCTTAAGGCTGTATTCTATGCTCCTTATCTTTCGAGTGATTTCCTCCTGCTCGGGGTTCTTGGTAGTTTTCTCCTGCCCCGCGGTAAACTCATACCGGGGCTATTGCGGGTAAAAATTGGTGGTGAAATGGGTAGGTTCTGGTGGAAATAATGGTACTTGGAAAGTGAAGGATGATGGATCAAAGCTTGGCCTAGGCAAAGTGGGCTGTACCGTGGCCGAAGAAGGTGGCCCAGTGAATATGTTGGAGGTCGCATCTGACATTAACAACTGGGGGCGAAACTCAGAAGGTGTTACAGCAAAGTGGGCTGAAATGGTAGGATATCCAAGCAGGGTGTTTGGGTAAATTATTGGGACGTTGGAAGTTCCACTTGCCCTAGGAAGTAGCTTAGGTAAACCAGGTATCACACTCGGTGACTCTCTACCATTGGAGTAGGCATCCCACATTTCCAACATGTGGAGACGCATAACCCTGGTTTCCTCAGCAGTCACTGACTCTAAGTAGGGATGGCCGAGATCGGGCTATCCTCCGGGATAGGAACTGTTGGCAGGTGACTTTTCGACGATATTTCAACACTTCCTTTTGATCTTGTGAAGTAAGGATGTGAAGCCAGATTACCACAAAACCAACCACCTTAATATAGAACCTACTCAGTAGCAAACAAAACAAAAAGGTTAGTGTGAGACAATTAACACATAGGGAATCGCATGTTGGGGGTGTGATGCACCTATACATTTAAGTGTGTTTTCTACATGTTTTGCAATAGTTGCGTGTCTCATCCCGGCTTTTGTTGTTTATTTCCCCAGTCTTTCTCTTGCACTCTTATTTTCTCTTTTTTTTTGGTTTTTCTTTCTATTTTTCTCTTTTCCACAATTTCTGTCTTATTTGAGTTATTTAAAAACCGTCACCGGATCCGATGAGGATTGCCTATGTATCACGATACCGCGTGAATCAGATCATCACGTAGTTCAAGGAATAAATGCAACATAAATAAAACATTTTTGGTTTTTCAATTTTTGTTAAAACAAGGTTTCTAGTTTTTCTCTATTACAAGGACTCGATCCTACATACTTGAGAATTGAAAACTAAAACAGACTCGAAACAGACTTTAGGGTATGAAAATACAGACTCGAAAAAAGAAAACACAATCAAGAGTACATCAGTGCCTCCAATCCTGTCCTAGGAATACTAACTGGTCTTGCTGCGGGCCTACGCGCCATGTCATCCTGGAGACAATAGAGATCCTCCATTAGCTGGCGGAAAAATATCATTACCGAGGCGAAGAACATGGACCCGGTCATGTCCTCACACTCATTGCATTTCAGCACAATGTAGTCGGCGATTCTCTGACCCTTTCCCTGATGATGCCCTTTTCTTGCAACAAACGACCAATCTGCTGAGATCTAGCCTCTAAGACCAGGGCGGTTGTATGATTTTGTTCTTGCAAATGTTGTAGGTCTCCCTCTAGCTGTGCCATCAAAGTGTAGCAATGTTATCACTTGGCTTTGAAGCTTTTGGCTTGTTTAGCCATCTCATTTTCGAGGGTAGTCAGCTTTTTCTTTAGGTTTGTGACTTCTCTATTTCCTTTTTAGTTGTCGAACAAACTCCGCCCATCCCTCAGTGTTCTTGGCCAACTGTGCTCTAGCTCTTGCCAAAATGCCTTAAATTTTTCTAGATCATCCCTGTACTCACATAATTTCCTCCTAAGGCGATTAATGAGTTTTTCATCTGCTTGGCTTCTTTCTAGATTCTCATTAGCTATCTTCATCTTTTGGATCTTGGCCCTGAGGGCTTTATTTTCTTGGGCTAATTTTTTCTTCTTACCATTATCCGCAGCAGCTTGCACATCACAAGAAAACTTAAGGTCTCTGATCTAACCTTCTAACCTGCTTATGGTGGACCGATATTCATTTTCTTTTGTCAACAACTCCCATTGTTCTTGTGATGCTTCGACAAACTCTTGGAGGTGGGGTCTTTTAGCTGGCCTTCCAAACTCAACTTTCCTTTTCTACTAGGCGAGGTAACTGGGTGAGACTTCACCTCTGGAAAGATCACTTACTCGGGTATTTGCTGTCAGATATTGGAACTCACTCCAAATCTGCTGAACCACTATTTTGTGAAATTGGCCATCAGAACGGATCTCGACCACATGAAGGCTAAGGTCTTCATCCTTGGGCACTATTTGACATATCCCAAGCTGTCTCAAAAACCGGTATGGGGAATAAGGGTGGATACTTCTGAGACACATCAGGAGGAAGTGAGGATCGGTAGCTGGCATGTATATGATTTCATTAACAGGAAGCCAACCCAATGTCCATTCTATTTGATTTGCAGTGACGGAGCGGAGCCAACACAATGTCCATTCCATGATGCGACCCCTTCTGATATGTTGAACTCGTCGACCCTTGTATAAAACTACCATATGCAGCTTTCTCCTATCGAACCATAGTTCATGTACTGAGGACGATGACATAGATGTTCAATCATTCACATTTGTAGCAACAAGTTGCACCTTTCAAAAAAGTCTACTCCGGCTTTGCAGGCTGTAAGAGCTCGGAATATTTAAGACACTATCATGGGTGTGAGGGTGCTTTTGGCCTGGGTAAGCAAAGTGTTGATGACCCCGACTACCCGTACATCGATATTCCCGTCCTTCATAGGAAACACTAGAAACCCTAAAATATCACCATGATGGCGAAATATCTATGTTCTTCCCATTTTAGTCGATTCCCTTTGCTGCAAATTTTGCTTTCTGGATAGTTGAACCCTCCTACGTGTCCGTATCACTGGTATATGAATTGTGGAGTGGAAAAACCAGCTACCAAATCTGGGTATTAGACCCCATGCTTATCTTTAGCAAATCTAAAAACTTGTGCGGAGTGACAGCTCTTGGAGCGACCAAGTATTTATGTCTTAGAGCTTCAGTACTCCCAATATAGCCATACATCTCTACCAAAGTAGGCGTGAGTTCAAAGTCCGAGAAATGAAACACGTTGTGAGCTGGATCCCAAAACGTAACCAGTGCCTTTATTATATCTCCTCTAGGCCTGATCTTCAATAACCCGGTGAGACCTCCCAAGTAAAGGTTGACCACATCTCGTCCTGATTCACCCAGATCTCCCCACCACATATACAGTTCCAAAGGAATCTTGGTCATGACCTTCATTGGCAAGTTTTGACTCGTGCTCATTCTGCACATTTAAATTAAGGTTATTGGTTTAAAATAAAGCGAATTTTACAAAAGAGGTCAATTCTGCAAACATTTAAATAACACGGCTACTTTTGCAAATATGTCCATTCAACACTTTGAAAAGGAAGATTTAGGGCTGTTCTTGCTAGGTAGCAAAATTTTTTAAAAAAAGCAGTAGGTGGTTATTCTTGCAAAAACAGCTTTCCGGCGTCCTTTTTGGGGATATTTTGGGCTATTTAGACAAGAATGAAATTACCTAAATTTATGACAAAACAACATTTCATTTTTTGGGTTATTTTTGCAAAACTGGAGTTGGACCCGGTGAGGGTTGCCTACGTATCCCACATCCGGTGAGAATCAAACTTGCGTAGTTCGGTCAGTTTTGACATAATAAAATAGAGAAAAGACATGAAACTTTTGAAACCAAATTCCTTTCTTTTTTCAAAATTTCGGCAGAGTTTCGGTCTATTTTGGACACCAGGTTATTTTTTTCCAAAAGCGGGTAATCATATCTCTCATACCTCAATTTTATTTTTCCAATTCCCTCCCTATTCTAGCAACCGGTCAACATGTAAATCGAAGCAAATAATTGTACAAGTAGCACGTAAAATATGCAACAGGATGGTCTTTGATTCTGGGGTCCACCTGTCCTAGACGGACCCAACCCCTATGTTGAGTCCCCAAAGTCAAATGCATATGATGCAAACAATCGTTCCTACTAGGGATCCAGCATGATGCTGAGTTATTCTATGTTTAAAATCGGGGTATATTGTTTTAGACTTGGTATACCCGAGCGAAAAACTCGAGCCGAGGGGGGCTACGTACCAGGAACAAAAAGGCCATCTGGCTTTGTAACTTGTCCGAGCCTCTTTCTTATTTCAAGGTATGACACTAACAGAAAGTGGAGTCATGCCAGCATGCACATCCCCAAAGATGAGAAGAGAAAGGTTTCGTAACAGTTTATATACAGTTCAAATAATATTAAAACGATAAAAGTGACATTTATCATATTAGGCTCAAACATGTAAAAATAAAATAATAAATAAAGCCAAGTGTAACAGTTATTTTAATCTCGAATTCTTAAATCCTGAACAAAAGTTCTGGGATCTTATCCCCAACAGAGTCGCCAGAGCTGTCACACCTCTTTTTTTAACACCCCGAGAGGGGATATAAGGGAGTTTTTTAATTAAAATGACATTATTCGAAATGGAATTATTTATTTATCAGAGTCGCCACTTGGAACAGTTTATTTGGTGTCCCATGTCACCGATTTATTTTAAAATCCCAAATTGAGGAAATTCGACTTTTATATTTAAATTCTGCGAACCTGAAATTCTAGATAAGGAATTTTGTTAATCAGGGAGAAGGTGTTAGACATTCTCGGGTTCCGTGGTTCTAGCACGGTCACTTAAAGTATTAAAATTGGCCTATTATCCGATTTATTACATGTTTTAACCTATTGTGTACTTTTAACTTAAAATCGCTTTTAATTATTTATTGTTACATATTGCGAATCATATCACGGGATCCGTATCCACGGTCTACAACATGTTTAATTTTTTAAAGATTAAATTGTAGCTGTGTCACATAAATATACCCATGTATTTTAGCAATTAAGCATCACGACTACATTACGGGTGCCGTACCAGTAGCTATGACAATTATTTAATTAACGCGCCTAAAGCAAACTACGAAGGTTCAAAGCTATTCTAAACTAATTTTTGTATTTATATGATGGCCATAAATTATAGGACTTAATTTGTGTATGGCATGCCTCAAATTATTTTCTAAAATAATTAGCTCTTGATCTAAAGTTTTGAGGGCCATGTATTATGAGTTTTTAGTATGGCACACCACAAATCATTTTAAAGCAAGATTATGTATTTTAAAAGCAAACTAAATATGCTATTTTAGTGTAATTTAAAAATAAATATCACAACCACGTCATGGGAACCGTACCCGTAGTTGTAATAGTTTAAAAGCGAGCCTAAAGCAAACTACGTATATTTAAAGATTTAATTACTCCTAAATTTAGTATTATTAACAAGAGGGCCATGGGTTATTTTGATGAAAGATGACACGCCTCCAACCATTTTTAAAAAGGACTACACTTAATTAAACCTAAGGATATTTCCATCCGAACTTTGGACCCAAGCCGTTGAATAACGTGTAAAGTAATGTAAACGGTCACGAAATATTCGAGGCAGGAACTGGGCCAATGGAAGGCCCAGTATACTATTGAGCGTTACTTTTTCTTTAGACAAAGGAAATGGGCTATCATTATCCATTAGGCCCACAACTGAGCCCAGACACAAACTAGAAATGAGATGGTTGCTAAAGGCTCAGCACAAATAAATATTCAGTAACATTGCATGGTAAGAACTAAACAATGTAAAATTACCACTTGCTTCAAAGAAAACAATTACGAAACTTCAAATTACCCAAAATTCCATAATACATGAATTACATCCCAATTATAACTAAAATTATACAACACCGCCATTACTTAGTAAAGCTTGAATCAAAAGGGAATTATAAATTACATGCCCTAAGAAATTGAAACTAGCTGATGATGCAAATAACATTGCCAGCTATTCAATAACCAACTCAAGGTACCAACCTTTGGATTTGAACTTGCACCAAATGGACTTCAACTGGTTCAAATGATTATTTATTAACCTGGACACCACACCCTTAGCATTTAACCAATGACAACAAAAGCTAGCCTAAAACTTTAAAAGAAAAGAGCTAAACATGATAGAGAAATTTCTCATAATTGTGGAAAATGATCCAGTGACAGAATCTAATTCCCAATAAGAAAATAGCACGACTGGATCATAAGTTCCCTGGCCTTCTTTCAACCACCTTTAAATTTCTAACCTTGGCTTGTGGCCTGCCAATCTAACCAACAATGGTTAGATCCGCAAGACTTTAACCAAATTATTAACCGGCAAGTACTTTCCATTCTACAGAATTAAAACAAAATCGACATGCTCAAACCAACTTGCTTAGAGCCAAGATTTCCCGCTATAGCTTAAAACCAAAAAAAAATACTGATAACAATCATATCTCTGAAAGAAAAAAGAAGAAGAAAACAATATAATAGCATGTTTCAATCCAACTATTGAACACTATTACTGTTCCCATTGTTTCATTAAACAATATAATAGCATGTTTCAATCCAACTATTGAACACTATTAACCGTTTCCATTGTTTCATTACTTCAACCAGTACTCAAACAAAAAATGAACAAAACACAAAACCAAAGCTGATTTGTAGCTTTAAACTAGCGGAAAAATTCCAAAACAATACAAGAAAAGCACAATCCAACTTTATTCATACTCAAATATCTAATGAAATCAACTTTTTTATTCAAAACACAACTCAAAACTAAACATACATGGTTCAGAAAAATACCTAGAAAAAGGGGAACAATCAGCTTAAAGAAAGAAAGAAGTCTGCAACAGCTCAGCTCAAACTAAACAACAGTGAATCAAACCCTAAAAACTCTGTTTCAGCTTCTGAAAACCCCAACAAATGACTCCAGAAGAGAAAGGAGAAATCAAAATTTCTTAAGAAAACTTTTTCCAAGTTTTGTTTCTCAGCCGTTTACTCTTTTTCACCCATTTTCTGTGTACCCTAATGATTGGAAGAATATCTTTTTATAGAGGACATTTTAAGGAAGCATGCTTGTTTTCTTTACCCAAAGGCACCCTTTAGCTTTACTTTAAAACCACTGCACCCCTACCCCAAAGAATATTCCCCTTCTAATAGAATTCTTGTCAGTTTTCTAGAAGCTTCCTTAAACATTATCTAATTTCACACCCTAGCAGCCTTTTTTTTTATACTCTTTTTATTGTTCTATTGGTTTAAACCCAGTGGTACTAGATCTCTGGGTCACTTAAAACCACAAGTCCAATTTTAATTTGGGTTTGGGCACCAAAGACCCAAGCCCAAGCCCAAACAGAATCAATTCCAAGAAGGTTTAAACAAACAGGCTTGGACTAAAACAGAAAAACAAAATTTTATACAACAGAGTACTCGAGAGTAAAGTTAACAAACTGTAATTAATCTAATTAAAGAGTTATCAACACTGATGAACCAGTTATGACCTAAAATAGTTCTAATTACTTTTTGGACAGAAAAGGAAAATAATTAGGTTCCATGTAAGGAATGTGAAGAGGAAGGATGAGACAGTATATATATATATATATATATATATATATATATATATATATATATATATATATATATATATATATATATATAT
>MU709868.1:69376-80578 GCA_026770625.1 Nicotiana glauca
CGGATTAATCAAAGATTCAAGCCTATGAACTTCAAATTCTAACCAAACACACTTTCGATCAAAAACCTATCCAAACCTTGTCCGAATGAGTTGAAATTTTGCACACACCTCCCAAATGACATGACAGAGCTACAAAAACTTCCGGAATTCAAATCCGACCCTCGATTCAAAATCTCACTATTGGACCGGAAACTTCAAAAATTCAAACTTTGGTATTTTAAGCCTAAAAGAGCTACGGACCTCCAAATAACATTCCGAACACTCCCAACCCCGAAATCACCTAACGGAGCTAACGGAACCATCGGATTTCCATTCCGAGGTCGTCTTCACACTGTTCCGAATACAGACCATTTTTCAACTCTTAAGCTCTCATTTAAGGATTAAGTGTCCCAAAACACTCCTAATCCTAGAATCGAACGTCCCGACAAACCAAAATAGCAGAAATGAACTTAGGGAAAGCAGTTAATGGGGGCTCGGGGCGTAAATTCCAAAAACGATCGGCCATGTCGTTACATACATGGATTGGGCTTGGGTCAAGGGGTCATCTTGGGGAGAAGCTTTTGGGCTGAATATAGGTATAAAAAATGGCCCAATTTTAGAAGTGAACCTCTTCTTTAATTCTTTCTTTTATTTTCTAATTTTTCCTTTTCTTTTAATTAAAATCCTACAAATTAAAAATCATAAATTATCCAAATGTGTGAAATTAAACTAATTAGCTAATTATAAAAATTATAAACAACACTTAATTCTAAATTAAAAGAGAAAAATCAATAAACTAAAAATTAAGGGACAACAATGTAAAAATGAGCTATTTTTGTGTAATTTTTAAGTTTCTATAAAATAAATAATTACTGATTAATTCTAAAAAATATAAAAACAAATCCTAAATGCAATGCATGATATTTTTGGTATTTTTTCATGATTTAAATAAACATTAAACAAGCACAGGAATGCAAATAATTAAGAAAATTCTAGAAAAATTCCTAAAAATAGCAAATAATTAACAGAAAAATTTATTTCTTGGGATTCTGTAGGAGTAATTCATATAGGGCAAAAATCACATGCTCACAGTTATTTTTAGTTATTTTCCAAATTGTGTTGGTCTCAGTACTTTAGGACAAATTGTAGTAGATGATCAAGACTGGTGACACCTCGATATCGGGCTTTTCTTTCCGCACTTTCGTTATTTAGAATTTCTTTATGAAGTTTTATTATTAATTATCTTGAATCTATCTTTAAAATGAAATATCGTCTTGTTTTTGGTAAAGAGTCAGCTTACCTAGTACCACTATAGGCGCCATCATGACATGGTAGTTTGGGTCGTAACAATTCCAAACATGAACACAAGTCTTAAAATATCATACGAACTTGTTCGCATGATCAAATTGCCAAAAGAATACCTAGAACTACGAATTTAGCACCAAATCAACTGAAATTCTCAAGAACACTTTGAAATTTCTATATTCTCAACCGGACGCCCGAATCACGTTAAACCAATTTCGTTTCTCACAAAATTTCACAAACATGACTTAAATATTACATTTAACATGTACCAGACTTCAGAACCAAAATACAGACCGATACCAACAAGATCGCTTTAAAAACCATTAAATTTTCAAACTTAAATTTTTTAATAAAAATTCATAACTCGGGCTAGGGACCTCCGAATTTGATTACATGCATACGCCAAGGTCCCATATTTTGATACGGACCTACCGAGACTGTCAAAGCACGAATCCGGATCCGTTTACCAAAAATATTGACCGAAGTCAACATAAATAAAGTTATAAATCAAAAATCCTTATTTCTATCAACTTGTAACACAAAAGCTTTCTGAAATCACGTTGGACTGCACACACAAATCAAGGAGGGATAAAATGAGATTTTAAGGCCTCAGAACACAGAATTTAGTTTTAAATCATGAGATGACCTTTTGGGCCATCACAATGAAGTAGCTGGTGCAACTGAAAACAACCCCGCCTAAGCCAAGGTTGTCACGACCCAAAACTAACCTTGTCGTGATGGAGCATATCGTGGTACAAGGCAAGCCGACACTACCATAACAAAATGATGTTTTCAAATTTTAAGAAAATTTCAAGCTACTTAACATAAAACCTTCATAAGGAGTTTAAATCAAACAAAAGTGTGGAAAAGAAAATCCCGACATCTGGGTGTCACTACTCATGAGAATTTACTATAATGTATCTAAAAATATCAAGACCAACATAGTCTGGAAAGTAACTAAATACATTTAAAGAAAGATAAGAGGGAGGAAAATAGGGATGCGATCGCCAGCAGCTACCTTGCTAACTCTGATGGATCTGCAACTGAGCAATCAACACTCACTATCAAGTCTAGAAATGCCTGGATATGCACACAAGGTGCAGGGAGAAACGTGAGTATACCAACTCAGTAAGTAACCAAAGTAAATAAAGGCTGAGCAGTAGTGACGAGCAATACATCATGTAGTTCATATCATGAAATATCAATAAAAATACAACAGGCTTAAAAAGCAGAGTTTGAATCAAATCATTTCGTTTAAACTCAATTCCAATAAAATCATTTGAAGATAATTTTCAACAATTCTCAAATAGAGGCTCAAAGCAACAATGAGTAAAATGATGTAATCATAAATAGCCCCTCGGGTAAAACATCACTCATATACTGGCCCTAGGGCAAAACATCACTCATATACAGCCTCTCGGGAAAACCACACAGTCGCTCGTATACAACCCATCGAGCATACCTCACCATCACTCATATATAGCCCCTCAGGCAAAACATCAATCAGTAGGTACCTCCGCTCACTGGGGTTGTGCAGACTCCGGAGGGGCTGCTTTTAGCCCATGCGCTATAACAATCCACCTCGTAAAATAAATCAATCAAGCCCTCGGAGTCACCCAATCATGAATCAGTAAACCATGTTGTGGCATGCAATTCGATCCCATAAATATACTCACAAATCAGGCCCTCAGCCTCACTCAATCATGAATTAGTAAAACATGCTACAACATGCAACCCAATCCCGTAAATATCCTCACAAATTAGGCTCTCGGCCCTAATCAGTCATAAACCTCTCAAGTCGCTCGGGCTCTCAATAAAAATAGGGTACTCAGCCCAAAACAACATTTATATGCATCAAAATGAGCAATAGAGATGGAGTTATGAAATAAGTAAGTATAACATTACTCATTATGGATTTTCAATAAAAAACAATGAGAGAATAATAAGAAAAAGGCCCTAAGGGTCCAAACATCTCTTGCACAAGGCCCAAACATGGCATTCATCCCAATTTATAGAAACTCTTTCTAAAACACATAAGTATCATATAATTTCAACCAAATACGCAACTTATAGTTGCTACGGGACGGATCAAGACAAAATCTCCAATAGTGCACACTCACACGCCCGTCACGTGGAATGTGTCTCACCTCAAAATAGTAAAACAATACAAAATTCGGGGTTTCATACCCTCAAGACTTGATTTACTATAGTTACTTACCTCAAACAAGCCAATTCCAATACCGAGCAAGCCAAGCGACACTCCAAAAATACCATCTCGAGCGTTTCGACCTTCGAACGGCTCGAAACTAACCAAAAATAACTCAAATACATCAAATAATGCTAAAGCAACATATTACAATTGAAAAAGGTCGAATCTTTAATCAAAAGCCAAAATCGGCCAAAAAGTCCAACTCGGGCTCGCATATCGGAACCCGACAAAACTCACAAAATCCGACTACTCATTCAATTATGAGTCCAACCATACTAGTTCATCCAATTCTAATTTCGAATTTATGTTCAAAACTTAAAAATTCACTTTATGAAACATTAGGCAAAACCCCCCAAATTGCACTTTAAAATCATCAATCAAATGCCAAAAATGAAGATGGATTCATGAAATATAACTAAAAATGAGTAAAGAACACTTACCCTAATACATATGGTGAAAATCGCCTCCAAAATCGCACAAATCCGAGCTCCTAAACTCAAAATATGACCAAATGAACAAACCCTTATTTTATATATTTTTACCAGCTATTCTGCCTCGCTTCTTATGCCAAATGATCCTGAAATTCATTTTTGGTGCCTATAGTGGTTTCCTTGTGAAAGTTTAGTCAGTGGTTTCACTATTTGAAAATAATGCAGATTTTTAAATACAAATTCAGTGACAATTTCATAATTAATCTGAAAAAATTTGGCAACCCAATGCTTAGTAAAGTGACCATAAAATCCTCATACGATGTCCAAATTTGACGATTCTTTTTGCTATGGCGCTGTAATTACGATACGGATCTAATACTTCAATATAAATAGAAATTTGAGTTCCTTTGCCTAATGTAGTACCATTTATGCTTGAAAAACGACGTCGAAACATAAAAAAACCGAGCGCAATACAACCCAAACCTATTCGAAACTCACCCGTGCCCCTCAGGACCCAATTCAAACATACCAACAAGTCCCATATCATAAAAAGGACCTATTAAAGGCCTCAAAACACACATAACAACATCAAAACGACGAATTACACCTCAATTCGAAGTCAATGAACTTGAAACTTGAAACTTCCACAATCGATGCCGAAACCTATCAAATCATGTCCGATTGACCTCAATTTTTTCACACAAGTAAATTTGACATTATAGACCTGCTCAAAATTCTGAAATCAGAATCCAACTCCGATATCAAAAAGTCCACTCCCGATCAAAGTTTCCAGAATTCCAACTTTCACTATTTCAAGCCATATTCTACTACGGACCTCCAAATCATAATCAGGATGCGCTCCTAAGTCCAAAATCACACAATGCAGCTAATAGAACCATCACAAAAATCCAATCTGAGGTCAAATACAGAAAAGTCAAAACATGATCAAACCTTTCAAAGTTAAAGCTTCTAGTTGAGAATCATAATATACATACCCGTGGGTTATCCCACGTCACCCTATCCCGTATAGGTCTGATAACACAACATGAACTAAATTTCTTAATCCAACCTAGTCCATAAGTCTTAGGGCCCAATTTCCAACATTTGAAATTTTTTATAAGATTAGAACCTCACATCTACACACTGTATAAGTCCGAACAAGCTGTATCAAACCATATCCGTAACCCAAGATGTAATCACATGATATACCATATAACTCAAACACTCATGGCAATAACTCCTAATCATAGTAGCTGCTCAAAATAACCCAATATTGGTAATACACCTCTTAACAAACAAAGCCTCATTCTAACACTTTCATATACTGCCAATTATTAAAGAAACACACAGAAACTTGTAACATTTTGTAAGATCAACAAGTCATGGAGCTCCCTCTTCTTTGACAGGAACTATAGTAGATTTCTAAGTTGACTTCCGATATTATCCTTCCAACCATACTGTAACCAATTCTGATAGTATTCATTCAAGGTTCAATGACCTCATCTCTTCCAACACGACCACTCTGATGACATGACACATCAATACAATCCAAAGCCATAACCTTTGCAATTCATACACCTAATAGCAACATCCCAAGTGTACTCAAATCATGAAAAAAAATGACTCAAATGAGAAGACTATCCAGCAAGCTTAACAAGTATTGCCACAACAAAACGCTAAAAATCCATCATACCCCGTAAGACCATCATAGAATTTAATACAAAGGTTCATACCTCAACATTAATTCACTACAATGCCTTCCCCGTCCAAACACTAATACATGGCATATACCTCAATCCACCTTGATCAAAATCAATAACCACGCACAATTCGACATCAAGTAATCAAAGTGCATTACCATAACCACGGAGAGGCAAATGACATAACTCCACACAAAAACCAAAAGAGCATAACCAATACGCCATCAGCCAAGAAATACCAAATACTCTTCCCGCTCAAATTCCATTATAAGACCACAATAGAACCGCACCATATATGCATATAACCAACAAATTATAACCCCTCATAACACAGAAGAGTATCTCATTGATCACTCCAAAAAACGAATAAGATCAACAACAATTGAATGGCACATCCCTCAATAATAGTAGTTTGGAGCCAACAAATCTGACCTGGTGCGAAACACACCTCCATGTTGGGCCTAGCAATAAACCCCAAATCAGCTCTGGTCTCCCACGATAGATAAATAACCCTCCAAAAGTCTAGCATGACTAAATCACAACACATACTAACCTCGGACTAACCTTGGCTACTTTTTACGGTCCACAACCATGAAACAATAAAATCATATGAACTCCCAGTCAAATCCATAGAACATATGAATCACCATCTTTGATCTGAACTCTATCTCCTGAATGGCCATACTTCTCCAATTACACAGTCACCCCATGAGGAATATTTCTAAAATTCTTCTGTGCCACAAAGAAAAATATGAACTCCAGCAGTCGATCAAACAAGAGAGTGCCGCAATACAAATGAAGTTTCCGTAACTTTAACATATCGCCCTTTCTGAAATGTGCACTCTCATCAAGCCATACCAGTTAGTAATATCATTTACCTAGTCATCTGAAACTATCTATGTTGCCTAAGAATTTATGACCTTCCTTTTAGAACTAAATCGTGAACTTACACATGCAAATCTCAACCCTATACAACATACCACATATACCATTCCATCCAATGGTAAATATGAGAACTTCATAATCCAGCCCGAGTCACAAGCAAATATGAACTCAACTAGCCAAGAACTTTCCATTCGATCCCATCTACGAGAAAATCATTATACATCACATGCTCCTTATGCCAGTAAACGATATACCTCTTTAACTATGGTAGAAACCATCAAGAACTCTTTGAATCCCATTTTCTCAAAACCCAACCGTCAGTACTTAATCCGTCTTGTGAGCACGTGATTTTTGCCCTAAGCAAATTATTCTTAAAATCCAAACAAAATGATTTTTCATTATTTTTAAAATTTTTGTTGATATTTGTTGTATTTCTGTGTTAATTAGTTGTATAATAATATTAAAAAATTTTAAAATATATATATACATATGCATTAGGATTTTTTTTTAATTTTTACAATTTTGAAACAAATTAAAAAAAATCAAAAATAGCATTTTAGTATTTTTATCGGAAATCACTATAAAACATATATTAAATAAATTTTCTAGAATTTAATTAGTTTTAGTTTAATTTTACAATTTAATAAAATCAGAAAAATATGAAAAGCATAAAAGAAAATAAAAATACAAAAGGAAAATACAATACAAAATAATATGATGAAATAATTTTGGGCCAAATACCCTAGCCCAAAATAACAAACACCCAGTCCAAGCCCAAATTAAATACCCTGTCTGCCCCCCCCCACATATGACAAAACGATGCCGTTTTGAGGCTTTCAATCACATCCTTTGATCATCTTAATCTAACGGATATAATTTGATCTCATTTTAAATGAAACGATGTCGTTAAGGTCGAAGATATTTGACCCATTCAATTTGATCAATCCAACGGCTATGGATCATTAATGCATTTTTAATATACATCATATATACAATGAAAATCAAAGAAAAACTTTCCCTCTTCTTCATCTTTGTCCCCAAACCTCAGCCGCCCTAATTCCCTTCCGACCCCGCCGGAACCCTACCGGCGGGAGATAGAACTTACACCAACCACCATCCAAATAACACCCCAGAACCGCCTTTCATCCCTGATCACACCCCTGTATTCCTTTTCCCTCGAATCCTGTTGGTTCTCCTCGAATATCCCAAAGAGTGTCGCCGGAACCCTAACTCCGACGGACACTAGTTCATCCAAATAAGCCCAAATTCGAACCATAAACCCCCTGACTATCCTCAACCTATTTACAAACATCTTGAGCCCTAAAAATCACTGAAATAACTCAAACGTCAAAGTTAAAGGTCTGTCGGCAACCAAAGTTCAAGAAAATTGCCATAAGGCATTCTGGATGCTGAAACTTGATAACCAAAAGAAAAAGAAGAAAAAGAAAAGCAGAAAGACAGAAAAAAGCTAAGTGTTCTTGTTTTCTGCCTTTATTTCTTTTCTTGCATGTGTTTTTTTTTGTTTGTTAACTAGGATTATTGATTCTTGTTAAGTAGCAGTGTAAGTTTGAATTTTAGTTTTAAGGTTAAAAAATATATATCTGATAATCAGTATGATTTTGTTGGTCTGTTTCAGTAGCTCATGATAATAGCTAGTTGTGATAATATTTGAGTGTTTTTTACATTGATTATAGTTGCTTGAGTTTTGATTAGTGATGAGTTTTAGGGTTAATTAGTTTTGATTTTTGTTATAGTTGATAATCAATAATTAGTCGGTTGGTTATAGTTGTTAGTTAAATTATATATGATTAGTTAGTAGTTAGTTAAACCTTGTTTCCGAATTTAATTCAGCTTTAATTCAGAAATAAAAAAAAGTTAATAGTTCAGGGGGAAAAGGGTAGAAGGATAGTAGGGAAATTGGTAAAATAAATCGAACTTAAGGGGTAAAAGAGTGAATGGTGAGTAGGTCCCTTAGTAAATCTGACTTGTATTCAGGGGTAATTTGGGGATATGAAATGAATAATGGAAATAAACCTTAGGAAGTAGGGGCATTTTGGATATAGAAAAATGGCAATAGGGTAAATTCTTAAAGTAAAGTAGGGGCAAATAGGGGATTACATAAGGGCAGAATGTTCTAGATGTGGTGATTAATGATATTTTAACAAATAAAGAGTAGCTAGTTGAATAATTAATAAGAAAATAAGGGTGCCACTGAAATAAAAAGGGACCAAAACATAAATTCTGAAATTTCAAAATTCCCTCCATTTTTAATCTATAAATAGGCACCCATATGCCTCATTTGATAAGTTTGAGCAATCTAAAAATCTCCCTGAAATAATTCTGCTATTCTAGATCTCCATTTTCAAAATTAACCATTTCCAAAACTCAAAAATATCAAAAACAGTAGAAAAAGTTCAAAATCTCACTGTTTCATTAGTTTTAAATCAATTTGAAGTCTGTTTGGAGGATTCTAGTTGTTGCTAGTGATCAAATGTTGTTGAAATGGTATTGAGTTAGTCGAGTGCTTAGTTCTGTGGACTTCTGTCACTGATGTGGGTTAAATCTGGTTATTTGAAGCTGTGTTTGGATCTGTTTGTGCTGATTCTGTTGCTGTTGCTATTGCTGTTAGAGAACTAATTCATCTCTTTTCTGAATTTTAATCTCAGGTACACGGCTAGTCTCCTTGATGTAATTTAGAGTTTGATCGAATGAAACCAGATATCCTCTTGCTGTTTTAAATTTCTATTATTAATATCTATGTTCTGATTCAAATAGATTTACGAATATATGTAATGTTTAATTGTAATCATACGTATTCATTAGGATTAGTTGAATTTGTATTGGACTATAACTATTGGACTCTTTTACTTCTATATTTAGATTAGAGATGATATTTGATTTGTAATAGTATCCTAATAGAACCTTAGAATTTAGTGAGTTAGCAAATAACTGTTAGATTTAAAATAGTTCGAACAATTAGTTTGTAATAAAAATCAGGAAACATGTTATTGATTTCAATGTACTTTGATTAGATTAGTCTAACTTTGATTGAAGAAATTAATAAGTAAAAGTAACAATTTCAGATGTTTTCAGTGATAATAGCTTTTTCAGTAGCTCAATGTATATCTGTTTTGATTTTAAAAATTCTGGTTTTGCTTGGTTCCTATTTCACTAATATTCAGAACTCATAGATAGATAGATAAACAAACGAATTGAACACAAAATTTAAAGGTTTTTCGTTAATTTTCTGCAATGTTATTAAAACCACTTAGAGTAGTTTTAAAAGGTCAATTCATCATGTCTTTTGTTCAGCATTTGAGATAAGATTCAATTCAACGTAAAGCCTAATCGCCTGATGCGATTTTGGGCCTCAGTTCGTGCAAGTATTGGACCAATTCAATGTTTAGCTTAAGTTGTGAAGTCCTGAGTTTGTTTAAAGGCCTACTGTCAACAAATTTTTTACAGCATGCTTATATTGGGCCTGTTTTAAAAAAAAATCTACAAAATATATATATCTGATTTTGTTTATATAATAGATAAAAATGTTCATAATATGAATTATTTAGATTTTTTTTAGAGATAATCCTTTAGTAGAAATTTTGCATATTATAGGTTTGGTCTTTAATAACATAAATGAGATGAGCCTCGCCAAAAGCAAAGAATAAAATTGCGGGGCCCTCAATAAATGATCAATTCAAAGATACTTAGAATTAGGAGGACAGTTTAGCAAATTTCACGGTCTTTCTCAAAGTTAATAAACACGTAGTCGCTTTAGGCGCGTATGTGAATAATATTACCTTCCCAAAAATGGGTGCACATTTATGTGACCCAAATCCAAATCTCAACGAAGTCGGAATGTGTCAAAAACTACGGGCGTACTGGTACGGCGTGGTTTGAGATGCGTTTTCACAATATTGTAATTCTTGTAAAAATAATTAATGATAATGATAAGATTGGGTTATTAACAAAAGGCACATAAAAATAGAACATATATAGAAATCAGATAAAATCAAGTATGACAGTTGAGTGACCTTGCTAGAACCACGGAATTCGGGAATGCCTAACACCTTCTCCCGGGTTAACAGAATTCCTTATCCGGATTTCTGGTGCGCAGACTGTTAACAGAGTCATATTTCCTCGGTTCGGGATTCAACCGGTGACTTGGGACACCATTAATCTCTCACGTGGCGACTCTGAATAAAATAATAAATAAGTCCCGTTCCGACTGTCCTTTAATTGGAAAAACTCCTTTACGCCCTTCACGAGGTGTATTAAAACTCGCGTAGAAAAGGAGGTGTGACAGCTCTGGCGACTCAGCTGGGGATAAGAAACCCAGAACTTCGGTTCATGGTTTAAGAATTCGAGCTCGGAATAATTGTTGTATTTGTTTATATCTGATTTCCCTACATGTTCATGATTAATGTGCTAAATATTTACCGCTTTAATATTATTTGAATTGTATATAAACTGTGCCGAAAACCCTTTTCTCCTCACCTCCGGGGATGCTCCCTATTCTGTTAGTGTCAATACCCTGAAATAAGAAAGAGGCCGGACAAGTTATTAAGCCGGATGGCCTTTTGGTTCCCGGTACGTAGCCCCTTCCTCGACTTGAGTTGTTCGCTCGGGTACACAGTCTAGAACATATAACTAGGTTTTGAACTTAGAATAGGGACGTTTATTTGCATCACGTATG
>MU709870.1:19607-38805 GCA_026770625.1 Nicotiana glauca
AACTTTTAGTTTTTAGGTTTTGTTCTTGTGAATTGAACTTGTAGAATATAAATTGAAATTTCACTATATGACTTGAACTTTTTAGGATATGAGTTGAACCTTTAGGATATAACTTGAACTTTTGTGGATATGAATTGAAGGTTTAGTATATGAATTGGAATTTTAGTTGATGTTTAAACTCGTAGGATAAGAATTGATGAACTTTTAGTTTTTAGGTTTTGTTCTTGTGAATTGAACTTGTAGGATATAAATTGAAATTTTACGATATGACTTGAACTTTTTAGGATATGAGTTGAACCTTTAGGATATGACTTGAACTTTTATGGATATGAATTGAACTTTTAGTTTATGTTTTGGAATTTTAGATTGCGGGAGGATTTTGTAGAAGAGGTTGATGATGTTATTAAACATGCAATAGATCTTCCACCAAGATCACAGTACTTGGTGGAATGTGCCTTTAATTTTTCTTCTCATTAGTGACAATGATGATGAGAAGGAAATGGCATGTGTTTCAAATATTGATGGTGTAGGTAGGAATTTCATATTTCCTAAGTAGATAAAAGAAGATCTTATAGAGGAATTATGTACTTCATTTTCCATGAAGAAAAGAAGTTTAATTGAGAGTGACAAGGTTGATGAAGACGGATGGTGTTCCATTGGTCATGGAAGTTCCCATAAAATAGGGATCATAAGACTCTATGATGACAGAGATTATAGGAAGTTTTGTACTCAACTTTCGTTCGAGTCTGATCCGTATAAGCTTAATGTGATATTGGTGATATTTCTTCGGATTCAGATAATGATTTGACCGACAAAAGTATGGAAATTCTTTTAAAAATAATTAAAAGTAAAATGTTTTTCAGCATCCTTCTATACCAAGAAAAATATTTTACCTTTAATTCTTTTTAAGAGCATTTCCATACTTTTGTCGGTCAAATCATTGTCTGAATCCGAAGAAATATCACCAATATCACATTAAGCTTGTACGGAAAAGACTTGGAAGAAAGTTGAGTACAAAACTTCCTATAATCTTTGTCATCATAGAGTCTTATGATCCACGTTTTATGGGAATTGCGACGACCAACGGAAAACCTTCCGTCTTTATCAACCTTGTCACTATCAATCAAACTTCTTTTCCTCTTGGAAAGTGAAGTAGAGAATTTCTCTATAACCACTTTTATCTACTTAGAAAATGTTAAATCCTATCTACACCATCACTATTTTGAAACACATGTCGTTGCCTTCTCCTTATAGGGTCCCAATAGAGATATGTAAAAAGCAGGTCCGATTACGCGTATTCCTAATCCTAAATGGAATGTAATGATGTAGGAATCCATATGTAAACATAGTATCTATTTAGATAGGCCCGAATGACCCCTTCTCATAATGAGAATGTATATAACCCTATTCCGGCCTGGTCCGGTATGGAATGAACTTATAATCATGGAATCGACTCGATCATCAGATTATAAGTTCATAACCCTAGCCCATTCCCATTTTGTTGTAGCTAATGAGATCAACAATTGATCAAAGACACATTCTATCAGGTACTGTATCCAAGTTATTCTCTGTATCAAAGTTCATCCCGAGTAATAGTACCACGAGGATAAGCACCAAAGCCATCAGACAGCTTTATGATGCTAATGAAGCAAGATGAGCTATTCAATGAAACTCATATTGTAAAGAAGAAGAAATAGACTGATTCAGAAAGAAGGGTTGAGCCTCGACTATATACATGTAAGTTTTTTACATTTCATTAAGTATTTTGATTTACTTTTATATAAATTTTGACTAGAACCTTTAGGATATGACTAGAACCTTTAGGATATGAATTGAAGTTTTAGGATATGAATTGGAATTTTAGTTTATGAATTGGAATTTTAGGATATGAACTTGATATTTTAGGATATGACTAGAACCTTTAGGATATGACTAGAACCTTTAGGATATGAATTGAAGCTTTAGGATATGACTAGAACCTTTAGGATATGAATTGAAGCTTTAGGATATGAATTGGAATTTTAGTTTATACATTGGAATTTTAGGATATGAACTTGATATTTTAGGATATGACTAGAACCTTTAGGATATGAATTGAAGCTTTAGGATATGAATTGGAATTTTAGTTTATGAATTGGAATTTTAGGATATGAACTTGAGATTTTAGGATATGACTAGAACCTTTAGGATATGACTTGAATTTTTGTTTATGAATTGGAATTTTAGATTGTTAATTGAATTTTTTTAGATATGAGTTGAACCTTTAGGATATGAATTAAAATTTTGGTTTATGTATTGAAATTTTAGATTGCAGGGGGATTTTGTAGAAGGGGGTGATGGTAATATTAGACATGTAAAGGAACTTCCACCAAGAATAACTAAGACACAGTATCTGATAGAGTGTGACTTTAATTGTTCTTCTCATTAGCGACAACGATGATGAGAAGGCAAGAACATGTGTTTCAAATAGTTATCGTGTATGTAGGAGTTTTACATTTCCTAAGTAGATCAAAGAAGAGGTAATAGAGGAATTCTATACTTTAATTTCGAAGAGGAAAAGGAGTTTAATTGGGAGTGACAAGGGTGATGGTGATGGAATGTTTTCCGTCGGTCATGGCAGTTCCCATAAAATGGGGATCGTAAGACTCTATGATGACAGAGATTATAGGAAGCTTTGTTCTCAACTTTCTTCCAAGTCTGAACCGTACAAGCTTAATGCGATATTGGTGATATATTCTTCGGATTCAGACAATGATTTAACTGACAAAAGTATGAAAATGCTAATCAAAAGAATTAAAGCTAAAATATTTTTCAGCATCCTTCTCTACCAAGAAAAACATTTTAGCTTTAATTCTTTTGATTAGTAGTTCCATACTTTTGTCAGTCAAATCATTGTCTGAATCCGAAGAATATTGTGACGACCCGACCCATCGTTTCAGGTATTACTACCCCGTTTTCCCCATTTTTAGCTTTCTTATGCTTCATTATCCGTATCTTGTGTAATCAGGTTGATTTGCAATGGTTTTGATATGAAATGAGGCACTTAGTCTCTTTTAAGAAGGCTTAAGTTGAAAAAGTCAACCGGATATTGACTTATGAGTTATAGGGCTCGGATATGAATTTCGATAGTTCGGTTAGCTCCGGGAGGTGATTTGTGACTTGGGAGTGCGATCAGAATTGAATTTGGAGGTCCGGTGTAGAATTAGGCTTGAATTGGCGAAGTTGAATTTTGGCGAATTCCGGTTGATAGGTGAGATTTTGATTCAAGGGTCAGAATGGAATTCCGAGAGTTTCTATAGCTCCGTTAGGTGATTTTGAATATGTGTGCAAAATTTCAGGTCATTCGAACGTCGTTTGGTCGGGTTTTTGATCGAATGTGAGTTTCGGAAGTTTTGAAAAAACTTAGGCTTGAACCCGATGCGAATTGATGGTTTTAGCGTTGTTTGATGTGTTTTGATGATTGTAACAAGTTCATATGATGTTTTGGGTTAGGTTGGTGCTTTTGGTTGAGGTCCCAGGGGCCTCAGGGTGATTTCGGATGGCTAACGGGATGAAATTTGGAGTTGAGAAATTGCAGGTTTTGGCTGCAATCAAGTATTTCCGCATCTGCTGTCGCGCAGGTGCGGAGGAGAAGAGCGCAGGTGTGGTGCTGGTTGAGGAAGGAAGGAACTGCAGATATGGAAGGGAATCCGCATCTACAAGGCCGCAAATGCGGTTGGCGAGTCGCAAAAGCGAAGGGGCGGGAGTTAGATGTTTCCGCAGAAGCGGAAGTTATTCGCATATGCGGGGTCTGCAGATGCAAAAGTGTGACCGCAGAAGCGGTTTTGGATTTTCAATGAGATTCCGCAGAAGCGGAAGATGACTGCAGATGCGGTGGTTGCGGATGCAGAAAAGGGACCGCAGATGTGGAAATCCCTGTTATCAGAAGGGTTTTAATGTTCATTTTTGTTCCACGAAGCTTAGTCCATTTCCTCCATTTTTAAGCAAGCTTGAGAGCTCTTGGATGGAATAGAAGGGGTATTTCGACAAGGTGTGATGGGAGGTAAGTTCCTTGCCTAAATACATAAAATTATGATAGATTTAACATGGAAATTTGGTTGAAATTCATCAAAAGGGGGTAAAGCTAGGACTTGAGTTTTTGATATTTTAAATTGGGATTTGATAGGTCATTTGAGCTCCGATTTGGGAGTTCTTGGTATGTATGGACTCGTGGTGAGACGAGGAATCCGGTAATGTAAGTTTTGTAATTTTTTGAGAAGCGAGCCCGGGGCTCAGGTTTTGCTAGTTTTGAGATTTTTGCTAATTCTCGATTGTTTTCGATTGGGTATTGTTCCCTTAGAATATTGTGATGTATTCGCTCTATTTTTAGTTAGATACGACACACTGGAGGCCGATTTGAGGGGCTAAGGCGTCACGAGCTAGAGATTTCACCGGTTCAGGTGAGTGATGCTTGTAAATGATATCCTGAGGGTTTGAAACCCCATATTTGCACATCATAGAGCTGTATTGAGGTGACTTGCACGCCGAATATGAGCGTGGGGTAGAGCACCGTTGGGGATTGTGACTTGGTCCGTCCCGGTTGTTGATTTTTACCGCGTATTGATTGAAACTACTTGTTATCATCATAATTTGGGCTAATTTCCATGTTTGGGCTTCGTGCCAACTATGTAAATACTTCGGGGATTGATATTACCGCTTTAGCATGACTTGTATATCATTTGGTTTCAGTCCAAGGTTTTAAATACTATTTTTCAAACTCAGCCATTTTTCTAAGTTTTGAAAACTCAAATGATATTTTAAATGTTATTTCGGGCTGAGAACTACAGTTTTATAAATGCCCATGGGGCTTATGATGTTTTCTGGACTGATTATGGGTGGCTCGAGCTGCGCGCCGCAGCAGTGACTTAAAATATTGGTAACAATGGCACTGTGTGATGTGACTTGAAATATTATGGGTGGCTCGGGCTGCGCGCCGCAGTAGGAACTTGAAATAATGGTAACAATGGCACTATATGATGTAAATGGGTCAGGTAACAATGACTGACCAGGATTTGATTGATGCCACGAGATGGCTTGATATTGTGCTTGGGCTGTAGGAGCCCCTCCGGAGTCTGTACACACCCCCAGTAAGCGTCGTCGACGTTAAATGATTATGGGTGGCTCGGGCTGCGCGCCGCAGTGGGTACTGGAATGTACCATCATATTCATTGCATTGCATTCATGCATTGGTTCCTGTTTGTACTACGTGTCATGACATCCAACACTCTTATTTCATTGGCATTCATGCTATTTCCTGCACTGTTATCAGATACCCTGGTGTTATTTGTAATGGAGTACTGTGCCCGAGGGGCTGACTTATGTGCAGACTTGCACTATCTAATTTTGCAATCAATTGCTTGACTGATGGGAAAGGGATATTTTCAAAAGAGATTTTTAACTGAGCCAGATATTTTCTAAAGGATTTTCATAGAATTACTGTTTTCTCAAGGGTCTTACTGTCCTATATAGCATGATGGAGTGCTTTACGTGTTTTCTTACCGCTCAGTTATTATTTACCCTTATTACTCATTTAGTTGGAGTACTCACTTTACTCCATGTACCTCGTGTGCAGTTGCAGGTATTGTTCACCGATAGCGGGTTTTGAGCTGATTGAAGGTATCACTATTGTAGCGGAGTAAGGTGACCGCCAGCGTCCACGGCACCTGATTTTCCCTTCTTTGATTTTAATTTGATTCATGTAAATTACAGATTCTGTAGTTGTGTTCAGGCTTCTTTAGATGCTCGTGACTTGTGACACCCCGTTCGGGTTGTGTTGGGTTATAGATATTGATTATTATTGTCATTAAGTTGCATTTATCTATTCCTTTATGTTTAATAATATTGAAAGGGGCGCCGTTGTTCTGTTGGCTGGACTTGTCTTCACGAGAGGCGCCATCACGACCAGGTTTGGGAATTTGGGTCGTGACAAATATATCACCAATATCTCATTAAGCTTGTACGGTTCAGACTTGGAAGAAAGTTGACAAAGCATCCTATAATCTTTGTCACCATATAGTCTTATGATCCCCGTTTTATGGGAACTGCCATGACCGACGGGAAACATTCCGTCACCATCACCCTTGTCACTCTCAATTAAACTTTTTTTCTTCTTGAAAAATGAAATACAGAATTCCTCTATAATATTTCTTTTATGTACTTATGAAATGTTAAAATTCCTGCCTACACCATCACTATTTGAAACACATGCTATTGCAGTCTCAACATCATTGTCGCTAACAAGAACAAAAATTGATCAAAAGACACACCCTGTCTGCTACTGTATCCAAGTTCATCCCGAGTAATAGTACCACGAGGATAATCACCAAAGCCACCGGACAACTTTACGATGCCAATGAAGCAAGATGAGCTATTCAATGAAACTCGTATTGTAACGCAGAAAAAAGAAACTGATTCAGAAAGGCGGGTAGAGCGTCGAGCCTCGACTATACATGTAAGTTTTTTAGTTTTTATTAAGTATTTTTATTTACTTTTATATAAATTTTAAAATATTAATTCAATATAATTTTTCTTATAGGTTCGCTTCACAGCTGATGCGGGGGAATTCATACGCAGTCAGCCACCAAACAAGTCGGCCGAGGATATCCAACTTTTGAACGAGGATGCTAAAAGAACTACTTTATATACTTTGAACAAGACAATAGAACTAGTTTTCGAATGAGGTTGTAATAAACGTTAACTTAGTTTTGCTAGCTTAATATTTTAGTTTTATTAATCTTTATATTTTGTTGCTTTTTAGTGTTGTTATTGTTGTTGGCATAAAATTCTTGTTTAGGATATTTGGTAAGCTGGCAGGTGGTATAGCTGCCAAAACAGGCAGTTCCTACCAGCAATATACCAAAAATAGCGACCAACTTTGGTCGCCACTTGGTCGCTTTTCTATTTAAAAAAATAAAGATTTCAGAAAAAGCGACCAGCTTTGGTTGCTATTTCCCAGAAAATTAACAATTTCTGGAAATATAGAGACCAAAGTTGGTCTCTTATTAATTAAAAAAATTAATTCATGAAGTTGGCGACCAACTTTGGTCGATCTTTTAAAAATAAATTAAAAATATTTATAGTATAGCGACCAACTTTGATCGCTATTTTTCAGATTTTAAAATATAATATTTTTATTTACAGACCAGAGTTGGTCACTATTTTATGATTAATAATAAATATAAAAAAAATGTAATTTACATAAAGAGACCAACTTTGGTCGCTAAATTTATAATATTAAAATATTGTAGCGACCAAAGTTGGTCGCTATAGTCAATACCCGAAATATTTGGTCCCTTTACTTTGGGGACTAAGGTTGGTCGCTAAATAGCGACCAACTTTGGTCCCTAAGGTAAAGAGAACAGCTTAATATGGACCAGGCGTGTTTGGTCGCTTTTAGGCCAATAAGCGACCAACTCTGATCAGTTTTTGTGGTTGCTTTTTTCTCGAATTTCTAGTAGTGTGGCTCGAACTCGGGTGGCCTTTAGGCTTAATAGTCGAGCGAGCATTTGCTCGAATTCAAATTAAAGATAGCCCTGAGGATTTATAAATAGTCTCCGAGTGAGAACTTGCTTTAACTTGGGTAGCCCGTGGGCTAAATAATCGAGTGAGTGTTTGCTCGAACCTGAGATAAAGATAGACCTGAGGCTTTATTAATAGTCCCCGAGCGAAAAACTAGCTCGAACTCGGGTAGCCTTTGGGATTAATAGTCGAGTGAGAGTTTTCTCGAATTCGAAGTAAAGATATCCCTGAGGATTTATGATAGTCCCCGAGTGAGAACCGGCTCAAACTCGGTTATCCCTTGGGCTTATTAGTCAAGTGAGAGTTTGGTCGAACTCGAAGTAAGGATACCTAGAGGCTTTATGAATAGTCCCCGAGTGAGAACTGGTTCGAACTCGGTTAGCCCTTGGGATTATTAGTCGAGCGAGCTTTTGCTCGAACTCGAAGTAAAGATAGCCCTTAGGCTTTATGAATAGTCCCCGAGTGAGAACTGGCTCGAACTCGGGTGGCCTTTGGGCTTCAATAGCTGAGCAAGTGACTACTTGAGCCTAACTCATAGATTTTTTCTTAAAAATTTCGGACAATCCGATTCCCGATGCTTTGGTCCTGATGTCAACATCATGACATAAGCGGTTGAAGTAATTGAAGGGTTTCTTTTGTACAATTCCAAAAATCATTAATTATAGGTGGCCAACGGTCGTCCTTTTGCCTTCTTTAGCACGTTCAATCGACCTTTATAAATAGACAAAACCCCACAACTTTGCCGATATTATTCTCTTAGTGCTTCCAAGATTTCATTTGGCCCCTTTCAATTTCTTTGAACTCTCCCTTTTCTTTCCTAACGACTTTTTCCATTTTCTTGGATGTTCCGCTTTAGAAATGTCAAAAACCTCTAATACTGTTCGTCACAACGAAAAAAGCTTCATTGTCTTCTCGAACGGCTGTCACACCTCCTTTTTACACCCGATGGGTATATAAGGGAGTTTATTCAATTTAAGTGACATAAATCGAAAAGGAACTATTTTTTTTATTTCAGATTTGCCACTTGGAATATTTATGGTGTCCCAAGTCACCGATTTATTTTAAACCCCAAATCGAGGATATTTTTTACTTTATTTAAAAGTCTGCGAAACCAAAAATTCTAAGTAAGGAATTTTGTTAACCCGGAAGAAGGTGTTAGCCATTCCCGGATTTCGTGGTTCGAGCACGGTCGCTTAACTATTAATATTGGCCTAATTATCTTATTTACTATAAATTTTAAACCTATTGTGCATATTTAGATCTTATAACCACTTTTAATTATTTTAACCTCTTTTTAGGATTAATGAAATGATTTCTTGAACAAGTTACGATTGTCGCACACTTGTCATTTTGGGACACACCGCAAACCACGCTACATGAAATGCATCCGTGATTCATGATATATTTATTTTATTATTGTTCGAAGTTGTTATGATCGGGTCACAAATGCACACCCAAATTGGGATTATGTATCGTAGCTATGTCACGAGAGCCATACCCATAGTCACGATGATTTAATTACGCGCCCAAAGCAAATTACGATATTCAGAGGTTTATTTATTCTATGTCTGATATTTCCATTGCGTGGCATGATTACAAAAAATGTTGTGGATTCGAAGAGGCACTTCTAATGTTAAACAGACTAAAGCTTGAATCTATGTTTTGTTTTCACGAGACAAAAGGGGAGGTGAGGGAAGGTTTGTAACTAAATTAAGGGAAAAAGGTCAGATTTATCCCTCTACTTTAGTAAATTATCCACATTTGTCCCTAGTTCTACTATCCGTCCAAATACGTCCCTACCGTTAAGAAAGTAGACAAATTCATCCCTAACTCTAACAGAATTCCAACGTGGTAGCAGGACCCTTCTTTTTAACCACCAACTAGGCAAATTTTTAGCCCAAATAAAAAAGACCCATTTCTATTATATGACCTGTTTCTTTAGCTATATTTATTTACCTTGAAACTAAATTGGGGGGGAGGCAAATCAGAAGGAAAAAAGGCTTGGCTGCTGCAATTGTGGAGGTTGCTATCATAGTTGTGTTTGAGCAATATTCCAATAACCAATACTATTTTGATCTCTCATCATCCAAAAAAACACGACTCCCATAATCCCCACCAACCACTACCGGTATACTGGAAAACATAGCTCCGAAAACCAGAGCAGCCGGTGCCGGCGATGAAGATGAATCCACTTTTCTGTCTCCAAACCCTAATTGTGAAAACTGCTCTCAAACCCAACCCTCGAATTATTCTCCTCCACGAGTATTTGTACCATTCGCAAATTAGCAAGCGACTGTGTGGAATTAGTCGACCCAAAAATTATGTCATTTCAACCATCGGAGAATCTGGCGCCGGCTGAACATCTTGAACAATTAATTTCGCTTTTTTTCACCCTTTAGATTATAGTTCACATCATCATCAATACCTAGAAGACAATTTACGGAGGAAGATTCAGAAAACACATATGTAGTTATTGTAGAGCCCTAATTTCCCCTATTATTCAACGTGTGTATGAACAATTCTCTAATTTATCGAACTTTCTAGAAATGACCCGTAACATTTTGTGACCCGGTCGTATTCTTCAATCATGTTTTTGAGGTCTTCGTCGGTGGTAACAGCGATGAGCGAATCACGATTTTAATAGAAATGGGTCTTTTTAATTTGGATTGAAAATTTGCCTAGTTGGCAGTTAAAAAGAAGGGTCCCGCTGCCATGTTGGAATTCTGTTAGGGTTAGGGACGAATTTGTCAACTTTCTTAACGGTGGGGACGTATTTGGACGAATAGTAGAACTAGGGTCAAACGTGGATAATTTATGAAAGTAGAGGGATAAATTTGGCCCTTTTACCCTAAATTAATGTAATTTAATTTTAGGATTTGGGCTCAAACTGAGCCACTATCACAGTATCTTAAGCTGGCCACATGGCCCAATTGAATCTCATACATGTTTTAGTGGGCACAAACTTAAGGCCCACTAGGAAGGAGAACCCTCAGGTAAACTCACAACAGGCCTTAACCAAAGCCATTTTTGGCATTGGACTCCTCAGATAAAGCCCAATGATAAAAGGGGATGGGCTAATTCATCAATTGACATTTGCACTATTATAGACAAATATGAATCAGCTATACAATATTTTTAACCACTTGAGGGAGATAATTTAAAATGACAATTGTAGACCTACTAATGATTGCAATGATTTAATTAACAAAAAAATAACTATTATTTCTTTCTTACACTACAACACCCTTTCAAGTAGTAGAAGACAAAATTAAATGATACAACGATTTGATACAATAAGTGAGAATTAAGCTTTCTGAATAAGCCCCTAAACACATATACTGTCGTTTACCAAATACATAACCATGGCTTAAAGTCACAAAAACCCACCCTTTATTATAGAATACCCGAGCTTTAAACAATCAGAATCTAGCTAGCATATAACAGACCCAAAATTAAGGAAATTTCAAAGAGATGTGACTTTGCTCAATTCCTTGAACTGCAAATCGAATCGACAGGTGGCTGGATCCACAAGTACTGACCTTCAAAAACATATACTGAACCTCGACTTATCAAGCGAACAATGAAACAGATTTAAATTTTTTATCTAATGTTCAAATGCAAACAACATATGTTTATTAGAAAAATATACATGCCGAGGTCTAAATTCACATGGGAAATTAGTTTCAGTAGAAAAACAAAGGAAAAGAAGCAAGATTAGTTATATGTTAAACAGAAACAAGATGAGAGCAAATAGAGTTAGCGTGCTTTGCTAGGATTAACAATCACACTTAACATAAGGTAGGCATCAAGGTAGTTTGTACGAGTGTCATTCTAAAACATCAAATGGAATTTTCAAAGAAAATAAAAGTGATTTCAGTTTAAGCATACAGTTTTACCAGCAAATGTAGATAGATCTGATGATTAAACGCAATGAACATACATATTTAGACATGGTCATGAAATCAACAATCTAACTTGCCATTTCTTCATTCTAAAAGAGAGTAACAGATGGAATTTCTACATACCTAGCAGCAAAAATCAACAGAACCTAAGAAGTTGAAAATGGATTCCTGAATCTTTATGATAGCTAGCTCAGAATTCACAACAGCTAGTGAGAGAGAAGCAAGCACAACAACTACAGCAGTAAATCCCAGAAAGAAATCTTCACATTTAATCCATTTTCGACTTATGAGAACCAGAAAATCCCAAAGAAGTTCTTTAAACTTTTTTTTTGCTAAAATCCGAGGAAACGAGAAATCAGCTAGTAATGAAACAATAGCTAAACCATTAGAGTGTTTTTACTGTTCGAAAATCTGTCTAGAATGAAGGATTAGTTTTCCTTTTATAGGGTAGGCCCAAAATCGCATCACAAGAGCATATTTCTAACTAAAATTTCTAAAGGGTCAGATAGTACAACATCTTTTGACAATTGCATATCCTTTTTTAGCCCAATTCCAATATTTTTATGCTAAGAATTGGGACATCTGTGTAAAATCTAGAACTTTCTAATTTTTTACCTAATGTAAAACCTAATTTTACCCCTTCATTTACAAAGTATTTCAATCCTAACAGTTCTGATCTAAATTCTAATTTTAAAGACCTTTATGGAACCTCCTAGAACAATCTAGGAGATTCCAGCATTGAACTTCCTAAGAATTATTTTAAATTACCTTTTATTTCTTAAATCAGTCTTAAGCTTAAGAGCATTCAAGGTTTAAACCAAACAAATCTAAATCTAATTAGTAAACTATAAGCTCACCTAATTAACCCTAAACTAAACTGAATTTAAACGACTAACATATCTAAACAGTAATCAAACCAGAATTAAAATAAAACTGCAAAGAAACACTAGAAATTAACCTACTCAGTTTGCAAGTTAAACAATTAAAACAACTAATTTTTCTAACTGCTAACCAAAATAAACTAAACAGCTCGTTAAATCAATCTTGAGTAAAGTTATTCTAATTAACCCAAACCAAACACTGAACATAAAAATAAACAAGCATAAGATAGAAACATGAAAGAAACAGAAAAATCATGTTGTGTATAAAACGTAAAAGTTAACCCTAATTAAACTAAATTCATTAGTAACTCCAGTAGAAATCGTAATAGTAACAGAAGCATGACAACCAAAAGATGAATGACATGCAATAATAGTAACCAGTATCCAAGGTCCGAGGCTAAGATAAACAATAAGGATAGTATGGACTCATCATAAACTGCAAGCCATCTAAGATCAACCCTAATTCTACCCCGCCTCACCACAGGTATGAAGGAAAGCTCTACTACCCCCTAACCTACAACCCTAATGCTTAACCTCCAGACCTTCCTATCAAGGGTCATGTCCTCGAAAATCTGCAGTCGTACCATGTCCTGCCCGATCACCACTCCCCAATACTTCTTAGGTCTCCCTCTACCTCTTCTCGTACCCACCACGGCGAACCGCTCATACCTCCTCACCGGAGCATCAAGGCTTCTCCTCCGCACTTGCCCGAACTATCTGAGCCTCGCTTCCCCCATTTTGTTATCCGCATGTGCCACGCCACCTTTTTCCGAATATCATGCTTTGAAATTTTGATAAATAGCAATATTGTTAAACAGTATATCCTCTCTTAATTAGCTTTCAGTGAGGAAAACCATCCTGTTTCGATTTTTCTCCGAAGTGTGATCTACGAAAACCATGTGCTTAGTATTTCTTTCTAGTTTAATTAGATTAATTTTCGGTTGAAATTTTAGTTTACAATAAAACAAGTGGAATATTTGATAATCCTATATACTTCCAGTTCCAGTATTGTTGCTCTCGTTATGGAGAACGTTCGATGAATAACAGTAGAAGATAATACTAGCTACATAATTTTATCCTATCAAAAAAAAAAGTACGAACTCTGTGATGTACTTTGTTACCCATCTAGCTACTTTTTGGCTAATATGTTGTGAAAATATCAAATAACAAACTTACCTTCTTAGAACTCAATTATATGTACTCATATAATTGGTGAATTTTATATAATTGAGCTATAATATATGCATATTATCTTTTGGGATATTACTTGGGACTTGGGAGCATGCACCTAAAACATTTAATAACCAGACATTTTTGCTGTCAGCCTCTTTTGTCAAATGCTTTACGAAAGTGGGTTATTTCACAGGTTTACCCAAGAAAAACGACCACAATTTATTTCATTCTTCGTAGTTCATTTCCTCGCCAGTTCCTACTAAAATGAAAATTTGGAACTTTTTCTTAAGTACATGTAATTCACTACTGATTGGTTAATTTTTATCAAATTTACTTTTAAAACTTTCCTATATATATATATTCTTCGCCAGTTCCTACTAAAATGAAAATTCCTATATGGACTTTCTATTGACTGGAACAAAGAATTACAATTTTACTAGTATTACGGAAATGAAGTTGAATTTCCTCACTCGAAGGCTAATAACAAAACTTTCTAATTACTTTTGAGTTATTCTTTAATTGTTTTTCTCAAATTAACCTTTAATCAAAAGAAAATGTCACCTGTAAAATACCAAAAACGATGACAAATTATTCTCCCTGAGACAGCGCCATGACATATTGTATATCACTACTAAAACACGGCCCATTTTCGATCGAAAAAGTAATCGGAAAATGTATAAAAATATATTTTTTAATTTTTAATAACAATTACGACTGATATTCCATCAATATCCGTCGTAATTTTGGCGAAAAGTTCCGCGTAACTATTAACGACCAATTTGGTCAAAAAATAATTAATAAAATAAAATAAATAAATAAGAAATAGCGACCGATTCGGTTGGAATATTTTATTAAAATGAGGTTTGACTATTTTGACCTATTTTCCGACTGAATCGGTCGGAATGTTTTTTTAAAAATCCTACCAGCGACCCCTTTCTTTTTTCCTTTCCCTCTTTTCTTTTTTTTTTCTCATCTCTCTCTCTCTCTCTCACTCAAACTTCCCCTCTCCCTCCCCCCACCCAAACTCGCTACTGTCATCAACCAGCAGCACTCGTCGGCGACTCCGCTAGCTACAGCTTCATCGGCTTTCACTGCCCTTAGAGAAGAAGAGAAGAAAAGCCCTAGAGTAAGGGAAGGGAAGTGCTAAAGGACGGGCATGCTCGACTAAAAGGAGAGGAAAGCTTCTTCACTTTTGGCACGGGCGCGAACTCTGCGATCTCTGGCTCACCGAGGTTCCTTTTCTGACGACCCTCCACTGCCAGTTAAGTTTCCCTCACCCTCCTTTGTTATTTTTTTGTACCTAAAATACATTGATTTTGTTTAATTGCTCCTATTTTGATTTGTAAAAAATGATTGGTGTTAGCTAAAGTAAATCTATTACTATTGTTAGTAGTTAAATTAAAGTTATTGTGATGACCCGGCCCGTTATCACGTGAGTTATCGCCCCATTTTTCCCATATTATATTGTTCTATGCTTCAATATCAGTATTTGAATGAATCGGATAGAATTGAATTGGTTTTAGTTGGAAATGAGGCACTTAGCCTCTTAGAAGGAAGCTTGTTTTGGAAAAGTCAACCGGANAATCCGAGGGACGGAATGGAATTACGAGAGCTGCAGTAACTTCATTAGGTGATTTTTGATATGTCTGCAAATTTTCAGGTCATTCGGACGTCGTTTGGTCGGGTTTATGATCGAAAGTGCATTTCGGAAGTTTTTTTAGAAACTTAGGCTTTGATTTGATGAAAATTGAGGATTTTGATGTTAACGATAGTGTTTTGATGATTGGAACAAGTTTGAATAAGGTTGTTGGATGTGTTGATGCTTTTGGTTGAGGTCCCGGGGGCCTCGGTGTGATTTCGGGTGGTTAAACGAGAGTTTCGGGGTGTGTTGCAGGTTCAGCTTTTCTGTCAGTTGGTATTTCCGCTTCTGCGAAAAATGGACCGTAAAAGCGGTTCCGCAGGAGCGAGTGAAGGATCACAGAAGCGGTTCTTGGCCTGGTGGAGTGGTTCCGCAAATGTGAGTCCGCAGAAGCGGACTATAAACCGCAAAAGCGGACGTTGGGTTTTTAAGTAAGAACCGCATAAGCGGATTTGTGGCCGCATAAGGGGTCCCGCATAAGCGGAAGCGGGACCGCAGAAGCAAAATTTGCTGTGGACAGAATGGTTTTAAGGGTTATTTCATCCGCGACCCATTTATTATTTCCACCATTTTTGCTCCACCAAGAGAGCTTTTTGGTCGATTTGAAGAGGGTTTTCGACGGGTATTGATTGGAGGTAAGTCTCTTAACTTAGAAACATCATTTTATTGAATAATCAACACTTAAATTCATGAAAGTGGGTTGAAATGGTGAAAAACTAGGGCTTGGTTTTGAAAAACGAATTTTTTGGGATTTGAAAGGCCATATGAGTTCTGCTTTTGATAAAATTTATATGTATAGACTCGTGGCGAGACTAGGAATCCAGTGATGTAAATTTTGGATTTTTTCGAGAAGTAGGCCCGGTGCTCGGGTTTTGCCAACTTCGTGTTTTTGGGTATTTTTCGAGTTTTTTCGATCGGGTTATGTTCCATTAGCATATTTTAATGTATTCCTTGTGGTTTTGATCAGATTCGACACCTGAGGAGGTTGATTCAAGAGGGAAAGGCTTAGCGGACTAGTCTCGTGGCCGGTTCGAGGTGAGTAATAGATGTGGATGATGACCTGAGGGTTTGAAACTCCGGTATATCACACTGTAACGCTATATTGAGGCGAGACACGTACTCTACGATGAGTGCGGGGTCGATTGTGATTGGGGACTATGGCTTTTTCCGCCCGAGTGATGTTATACTGTGTTGTTGGCTTGAAAATTAGCTGGTAAACCTCCTGCTTGGATGGTTATGGATATATTTGGGCTGCGTGCCGGTTATTTGGATCCCGTAGGGATTGTTATCACTGTTTCCATAATATATAGCATGCTTTCATGATATCAGTCCCGAGCTAAACATTGTCTTGAAATGACTAGCAAAATTCTAAGGTTTTGAACACCTAATTTATAATTACTGATAATCGGAACTAAAAATGGTAAGTTCGACTGTGCCTATGTGGCTTATATGCATATAACTGGACTGATAGTGGATCGGGCTGCACGCCGCAGCGTATGTTACTATGATATTGCGTTTGGGCTGTAGGAGCCCCTCCGGAGTCTGAACCTCCACAGTGATCACGGGTACCCAAATGGATCGGGCTGCGCACCACAGTGGTCATGTGCATTGCATTGCATTCATGCATTGATACTTATCTGCTCTATCTGTTAATACTCATTAATGTTACACTGTTAAATGTGTAGTAGTACTGTTGTAGCTTTACTTTGTCGTATATTGGAATTTCCTACTTTCAATGTCATTATACATGTCTATTACCGCTGAGTTGGAAGTACTCACTTTACTCCCTGCACCATGTATGCAGATTCAGGTACTTCGGGAGCTAGCTAGTTTTCTGCTGATTTCAGAGTTTGTCCGGAGTTGTCGAGGTAGTTGCCTGACGTCCGCAGGACCCGACTCCTCCCCATTTATTATCTTTCCGTAGTTTCGAGACATTGTATTATTTGGAGTCTTGTCACACTGTATTGTTAGAGGCTCTAGACTCATGACCCCAGGTCTTTGGGAGTATATTCCGTGTTATCGTGATAATCAGCTTAATCATTTAGCTCCATTGTGGTTAATGATATTTAAATAATTGGTTTTGAGCTTCATGCTCGGGTTAAGAGTGTAATTGGTCAAGCTTGCCTAGCAATTGTGTTTGATGCCATCACGACCGGGATTGGGATCATGACAAGTTTGTATCAGAGCCTAGGTTACTAGGTCTCATGAGTCATGAGCCGGTTAGTAGAGTCTCGCGGATCGGTACGGAGACGTCTGTATTTATCCTCGAGAGGATGCATAACCTTTAGGAAAACTTCACTTTCTTGGAATTCTTATCGTGCGTACTTGATTCAGCTTGAGATGTAACTTTTGAAATTCCTTCCACACGTCGGTATGCGCATATGAGCGCTCGGTATTATAAGTGCCTTGATGTCTTGTGATTCCTCGATCGATGGGAGAGATGTGATTCCGTCAGTTCGATGTTGGGCCAGTCTGGAGGACTTGAGGCCGGATCTTGCCTATGTCTTGAGCACCGAGGTGCTGATTGTGTGAGTAAGTGTTCTGAACTTATATGTTCGATATTGTCCCTATTAGCCGGAATGGCAGTTGGATATCCATGTGATGTGTATGTTAGCACTGCAAGATGTATCTATGTGACTTGGTAGTGATGAAGGAGTCTGCTGAATGATAGATGAGCTGTTAAGTGGTTCGTTTCCTATTGTGATCTGTTGTGTAGCCCCGAGTTATGGGCACGTGAAGAATATTTTGAAATACTAAATTGAGGCAAAGCAGGTGGGATACCACATGCGGAGTGTCCTTAAGTGGTATGATCCTTATATGTATATTAGAAGATCTCATGTGTAATTGAAAGGTATTTTCTATGTGTTATGATTCGAATAGGTGCAACGCATGTCCATGTATCAATGCTAATAATATAATACATGTAGTATTGATCTTAATGTTATTGATATACATTGTGATGCTTTGTCAAGTTGTGGGAATGTTGTTAGGATGGTTTTGGTGATTCTCTGGCAGGTGGATAGGCTCAATTACAAAGGAAACTCTGCCAAAATTTTTGTAAAATTTGGGGACTTAGTATAAATTTTGTTGCCTAGAGTGGGCTTAACTGTTGTGGAATGAATGAGAGAATTGCAAAAGAGTTATAATACTAGATGATCTGTGTTTTCACAACTTATAACTGACTTGAGTTTAATCTCACTATAATATTGCGGCATCATTAGAGTAAAAGTATTATGGGTTATTAAATGTATCCTGATAGGTGGCTTGAGCCAAGTTGGGGAGGTTGTGGTTGATTAGCTGATCGCACGGTTGTGTGCTATGTTGATTCCTTTTGAGGTATGCTGGCGGATCAGTCCTAGTTAGAGAAAATGAGCCGAGGATGGCACGAGTGAAGCAAAATTTTTGATAAAGGTTATATGGTGCTTCATAGATGTGAGGAAATACTAGGATGTCTTGAGTTGCTGTTGATAAAGAATGCTCAGTGTATAGAAAAGGAAGATGTTCGTTTGTATTGGAATGAGATCATATCCTACGGTGTCAGAGTGCTAATAAGGCACGAGTGGTTCTGTTCGTTAAGTCAGGTAATTTGCAGTTGAATAAGAGTGAATGACTCTCGAGAATGGTTTTATTGTGTTCGAGATTTTTGCATGTAATCATCAGGTGTCTTAAGGTTGTGTATGTGGCTAGAGACTGTGTTTCCATTAGGAAGAGATCAAGACTTGTGGTATTTTATGCTAATTATGGGATTCCATGTATCAGTATCTGGAAAATAATGGTAACGAATTCCGATTCGCAGGAAGTTCTTCAAGTAAAGTATTCTGGAATGTTGTATATTTGGAAAGAATTGAGAGAGTATTCGGTGGCCTATGGGTCTTAAACAGTGTGATCTTATGTTTGAGTCTCGTGTGGTAGGCCTGGATTGAGGAATTGGGATGCTACGACAAGGGAGAAATATCAAGTGGATGATGAATAAAAAGAGAAATTTGATAGAAGGAATAGCTTGATAATAGACCGAATCGGTATGGTAAAGATATGATTAATTCCTT
>MU709870.1:44426-67621 GCA_026770625.1 Nicotiana glauca
TACTCATTGATGTTACACTGTTAAATGTGTAGTAGTACTGTTGTAGCTTTACTTTGTCGTATATTGGGATTTCCTACTTTCAATGTCATTATACATGTCTATTACCGCTGAGTTGGAAGTACTCACTTTACTCCCTGCACCATGTGTGCAGATTCAGGTACTTCGGGAGCTAGCTGAGTTTTTTGCTGATTTCAGAGTTTGTCCGGAGTTGTCGAGGTAGCTGCCTGACGTCCGCAGGACCCGACTCCTCCCCTATCCCTTTTATTATCTTTCTGCAGTTTTGAGACATTGTATTATTTGGAGTCTTGTCACACTGTATTGTTAGAGGCTCTAGACTCATAACCCCAGGTCTTTGGGAGTATATTCCGTATTATCGTGATAATCATCTTAATCTTTTGGCTCCATAGTGGTTAATGATATTTAAATAATTGGTTTTGAGCTTCATGCTCAGGTTGAGAGTGTAACTGGTCGGGCTTGCCTAGCAATTGTGTTGGGCGCCATCACGACCGGGATTGAGGTCGTGACAGTTATATGTTGGTAATTTATGGTTATATGTTAAAGTTGTATGTTGGTAATTTAGAGTCATATGTTGTTAAATTTAATTTATATGTCAAAGTTATATGTTGGTAAATTACATACCAATTTGGGGCAACATTACCAAGTTGGGGAAAAGTTTCACTAAATAATTTTTCTAACTAATTTGTAAAGTTGTTACATATATAGCAATTAGTCTCATTTGATTATATTGGGGAGAGTACCAATTTTAAGAGGAGAAAGTTTGAAAAATATATTAAAATTCTTAGTGCTAGTTGACTACTTTTGATAATATGTCTTACTCCTATCTTTTTAATATCTTTTGAATTTCATGGAATTAAGCTTAATTGAAATCTATTATCATTTTCATCCATTAGCTTTAAACAAGCTAACAAAAATTTTCCCTCGTGGTTTTTTTGATGTATTCCAATTCACCTTGCACAAGAGGCACGACTTGATGGGCCAGTTCAATGTAGATGGATGTATCCCTTCGAAAGGTAATGAAAATTAATCATTTACCTTTTGTATTTTCTTTAAAGATTGTTTCGTAAAAAAATAACACTATACAGGACTATTGACAAATGTAAACTAACCATAAAAAATATACCAAGGATTGAAGGTTCGATATAGGGGTATGCATTCAAATCGGTTTATCGATAAATCAAATCAATTATTTGTTATTGGTTTATTGATAACGGTTTATCGATTTATCAATTTCGATTTCGATTTCAAAATTTTCCTTATCGAGTTATCGATTTCGATTTCGATTTCGATTTTGTCCTCTTCAATTATCGGTTTATCTTCAATTATCGGTTTATCGATAAACCAATAAAATATACTTAATTTTTTTTACCCTTATTCTATAATACCCTTTCCTTTACCCTAAGTCCCTAACCCTATAATTTCATCTACCACATTTAAGGAATGATCATATTTAAAGCTCAAGGGAATGAAGGTCAAATTAATGAAAAATAGAATTAGCCGTGATAATGTATTTTTTTTATACCGTTGGAGTGTTGGTGGCATACATTTGATCCCTTATTTTAGTTTCGTTGCATGTGCTTGTTGACACAAGTTTTATGTTTTAAACGGTTTTTTTCTTATTTTAGCTTCTTTTTGTCCATATTAGTTAGGCGTGTTTATAGCGATATACTTTTCGTGAAATCCCACAAATTTTCTTATTGATGTAATCGATAACTGAATCGATAAGCCCTAAAAATCGATAAATCAAAATCGAAAAAATCAAAACGTTATTGAAACGATAACTATAAGCATATGTACAAATCGATAATCGATAAGGGTCAAAATTGAATCGATAAATCGAATGCACACCCCTAGTTCGATATGCGAGGCATATAGTGGCTAAAGAAACATCTTATTTCTGTTCATACTATTTTGAACATGATGTGACATGTTTGAGAAATAGACCAAATCAGCATGACGATAGAGGCAAAATCGATCCTTTGGAACCACCCTTTTCCATTTTTAATCAACCAGGTAAAGGAGGTCTAAAAAATAGTCCAAAGTGAAGCTTGTCTGAGATGGAGCTAAAGTCAGCTACATCACATGTATTGTTGAATTGCCCTGAGGTCCAACCTTATTATAGGTAAGTATATATTAGTATATATTACAGACTTTTATATTAGATCTACCACTGATTTAACTAATAAATGTTATAATAGCAATTACTTTGTGGGTAAATATCGGTAAGATATTATTTATCCCAAGTTTTCAAAGTGGTTTAAAGAATTTGTAAGTATTACTTATTATTTAACATAATTTTTATTATATGTAAATTAATTATATGTATTTTCAAAATTCCAAATTATATTTAATTACATATATAGGTTCATGATCCAGATAATGACATTAATGACCCATTTTTACGTGATATAGCTTGAGGACCTGACCCTAGAGTAAGAATGATGTCTAAATACTCAGTAAATGGTATCAATTTCATACAAAATAATGGTCTAATGGAAAGAAAACCAACAACAGTGGGGTGCGGGTGAAAGGTAATGGAGATGTTGGTTATTATGGTGTACTTTAAGAGATTTTGAAATTGGAGTATGTTGTAGGTTGGCCGAAGAAAAATTTGGTACTCTTTGGATATAAATGGATGATCCAACACTGAATAGAGGTACAATGGTGCACGCTCAGTACAAAATAGTTGAAATTAAACACACGCGGTAATATAGACTTTAAGAACCCTTGATCATTGCACAAAAAATGAAACAAGTGTATTATGCTCCTTATCCTTTGAGCAAGAATAAGTCTACATAGCAGGTAATTTTGAAAATAAAGCTCGTGAGTAGAGTGGTAGTCGAAGATGCATTAGATATGGCATACCAGAATGACATTTCAAATGTTGAATCAATAGTGGATGATGAATTAGCAGATGAATTGCAGCATAATGATGGGACATATGAAGAATTTGATCTTTCTGTCCTTGGACCAAATGAGGACGAAGATAGAGATGTTGAACATGAAACAAGTGATGAGGAAGAATTACTAGATGAAAGTGAAACAGGCGATGATGAAGATTTAGATGATTACTATGAAGATATCGATGATGATTGACTTGTTATTCTTTTTTAGGTTGTTCTTCCTTCAATCATTTAATATTTGAAGAATTGTTGTATGTTGTTTTATGACATGTTAAACATTTTATGTTATTCCTTTATCTATTATGTTGCAAAATTATTTTGTATTTTTGTGATTTGTTAGGTTGTTTATATATTTCTTTAGTAGTTTAATTATTTTATAATTACTGTCACTTGTTATATTTTTTATTTCGTATTTTATTATGATTATATTACAGATACGACATCTAAGGGAAAGGAAAATACGAAATCAAAGAAGAAAAAACAATCTTTTCCAACTTCCTCAAGTATGCCAAATATGAGTCCTCCCCTTCCTCATCCTCCTCAATCGACTTCATTGCCATCTACCATGTTCACTATCCCAGCATCACCCTTCATACTTTGACTCTCAACCTCACCATATAAATCAATAGAAACGGCACGACACCTTTCGTGCATTAATTCTGTCATAACATGACACGACATCACCCTTCGTGTATTAACACTCACAATATGGTACGACATCACCCTTCGTGCATTATCACTCATAAAAAGGCACGACATCACCCTTCGTGCATTAACACTCTCCCTCACCACATCAATGAATAATGACAATGGGGAGAAAGATAAATAACTAGAACAAGTCTTACTTCAACATTTGATTCTATAATGCCAACTTCAACTTTGAAGCAATACTCAATTACTACCAAAAGTTTGTAAACATAATAAGAACGATGAACACAACGATTAACAAATTTAAGCATAGATAATACGATCAAGGAAAGAAAAAATTACAAGAATAAGACCCACCCGCATGCTTTAACCCGACATCAATGCATAGGTACTCCTCACCTCACCTATACGTTCTACCCAACATTCAAACACGTAACAAATAGACAATTAAGTACTAATCCCTTAAGAAAAGGTTAATCACCACACTTAACTTGATCCAATGGCCAAAATGAAAGCTCAACCACGGCTTTTCCTCTCAAACAAGCCTTCAAACCAATAGAATTTAGCAATTTACTAATCAATCGATTCAAATTAAGCCTATATTGACCCGACCGGTCATTTTGATAATTTAAGCTCCGTTTAGCAGTGTAAGGTCTGGAACAACTTCATAATATGTGTATCACCTTGTGTGCATGGTTGAATTCAGTTAACAGATGATTCAGAGTCAAATAGGAGAATGAAACTAGGTTTGGAAGTTTAAACGATGAGAATTTGACCGGAATTAGACTTTTGAGTAAACGGCTCTAGAATGGGTTTTTGGGTGATCTCAATAGCTTCGTATGGTAATTTTTCACTTAGGCGTGCGTCCAGATTTGGATTTGGAGGTCCGTAGGGTAATTTGAGGTGTTTCTGCGAAAATTGGAAAAGTTGAAGTTTGAAAAATGGAGAAGTTTGACCCATAGTTAAATTTTGTGATATTGGGGTCGGAATGCGATTCCAAGAGTTGGAACAGCTTTGTTATGTCATTTTGGATTTGTCTGCAAAATTTGACGTCATCCCGAGTTGATTTGATCGATTTCGGCACAAGTTTTCAAAGTCGGAAGATTTGGAAGTTCATAGCTCCATTCGTGGTGTGATTCATCATTTCAGCATTTTTTTATATGAATTGAGATCTTTAGTGAGTCCGTGTTAGGTTATATGACTTGTTCGTGTGTGTAGACGGGGTCCTGGGGGCCTCGGGTGTGTTTCGGATTGTATTGCCCTCTTATTTGATGTTTCAACGTTGTTTATTTGGAAATAAAAGGTACCACATTAAGCAAATGAGCTCCAAATTTATTTTTTATTGTCTGTATCATAATTATGGAGCCATAGCAAAAAGAATCATCGAATTTGGTCATCGTATAAGGAAGTTATGCTCATTTTTGTGTCGGAAAAAACTGTTGCTTTTGGTATGATCGCAATTGCAAACATATCCATTGCAATTGTGATGCCCAGTTCATAATCGTGAGCTTTTTGTCATAAATGCAACCTTTTCCAGACCTTGTTTGTTCGCAATTGCGAAGGCTTTCTTCGTTTTTGTGAGGATTGGCAATTGCGAACCCTGGATCGCAAATGCGACATCTGCAGCTTGTTTTCAGCTGTGTAACTCAAGTTTTTGCTTATTTTCATATTATTTGAACCTAATTTAGTTTAGTATTATTCTATGAATGCCAAAGGAAGTCAACGTAACACTATTTTTAACTTTGTACCCACACCTTCTGTGCCATCATCTTCACCGGGCTTTCATAATAGTCAGCATGGTGGCTCACCAGCTGCTGCACCCTCGGGCTTTTATGGTAATCAACATACTGGATCACCAGCTGCTTCACCCCCGAGCTTTTATGGTAGTCAACATACTGGCTCACCAGCTGCTGCACCCCCAAGCTTTTATGGTAGTCAGCATGGTGGCTCATCAGTTGCTTCATCCCCGAGCTTTCATGGTAGTCAGCATGATGGTTTGTCTTTTTTTTGCTCCATCATCTTCCACTCCATCATTATCATCCATTCCCACCATATCTAGGTTGGATATTGGAGGCTCTCGCGTAGCTACATCTAGTGCTGTTTTTGCACCATCTAGTAGACACAAGCAGAATCTTGAAGGAAATGTACAATTTGATAGTTATAATCAATTGATAATCGTCCCCTACGAGGATGGGTAAGAAGGTTCTTATACTATTTTTTAAGTTTTTAATGTACTTTTAGATATGTTAATATTAAGAAATATTTATTTACAATTAAATCTTTTAAAATTTTAAGATGTTTATAAATTGTATATACGTTAACATTAATGAAGGTTTTTGACATCCTTTTAGTCTACGCATTTAGTTGTGGATTCTATGAAGCCATTAATCATGAGTCATGGACTTCTTTGAGGCAAATAACGTATAACATCAGAGAGAAAATGTGGAATCAATTTAGGGTAAAATTAATTATATTTATTTAATTATTATCGTCTTCATCTAATGTTACCTTTTTATATTGCAGACAAAGTGTACATGGCATCCACGAAATCAAAATGAAATAAATAGTATTTTCGAGAAGAAAGTTGCTATAAGGATTAAAGATAATATGTTCGCTGCTCGAAATTTCGATAAAATACCGGACTGATCAAGAAAAGATATTTGGGATAAACTTCTTGAAAAATGAAATACCGTAGAATGGAAGGCGAAGAGTGAACAAGCAAAGGCAAACCGTGCCTCCAGTAAAGGTGTCATCGTTGCACACAGGGGGTTCGATTACTTTTCTGGCCCATAAACTAAGATTGATAATAACTTATAAAAAGTTTTCTTAGTTTTACATATAGAATTTTACGTTTGTAATGTCTAACTCATACTTTTTGTTATGAACGAAAAGGAACGAGGGCAGAATATGAATCACGTTGAGGTCTTCGAGGAAACGCATAAGAAAAAGAAGAAGGATGGTACAAGAGAACACTGGGTGGATATGCCTGCGTCAGACATATATGTAAAATACTAACTTCATAATTAGTTATGTTTATTAATATTAGTTTGTTTACATAATATTTATATTTTCATTTGAGTAAGATTATTATAAAAGGGTGGGAGAGCAGCAACAAACTCAGCCTCCTTCAACTCAACCAATATCTGATGATATGACTTCATTGTGGACAAAGGCAGCGGGTGGAGTAAATAAAGAGAGAGTCTACGGACTTGGAGTACGTCGACCAACATGTCATCCAAATCCACTCTTATCCAATTCCTCTTCTTCTCAAAATCAAGAACAGATAGAAGATATGAGAAAAGAAATTCGTGATTTGAAGCAACAATTGGACTCCCAATTCGGAATATTTATTAAGATGCAGAAATTCATTAGAAAACATGGGCACTATCTATCTGATGATGAGTATGAACAAACTGAATCTGATGTGTAGTAGTTTAGGTATGATGTTTCGGTTCGTTGGTAAACTTGTGAGAGATAACTTTATGTTTTGTTTTTAAACTTGAATGTGGTCTACTATTTGAATATTTTTATGCCCAAAATTATTAGGTTTAATGGTTGTTATTGTTGGTTTAAGTTATGTTAAGGTTGGTATTGTTAGTTTGATTGTGTTAGTTATCGGTATTGTTGGTTTAGATCGTGTTAACGGTTAGTATTGATGGTTTATATTATGTTAATGGTTGACATTGTTGGAGTTATTGTACTGTAATAGTTTGACAGGTGGTGTAACACACAATTGTGCAAAATCTTGCCCATTTTTACAAAAAATTTCGATTAATTTCTGACGAAAATAGTCGAACAGCTACTCAGATTTTACCAAAAATTTCCAAGATTTCTGACCGATTCAGTCGGAAATTAAAAAACAATTAATATTTAAGAGTTTTCGATGGATTCTGTATGAAATTAATAAAATTTATTTTTTTAATTATTAATTTCCAACCGATTCGGTCGTAAATTATATATTTATATTATTTAATTTTAAATAAATAATTATTTTATTTATAATATTACGACTGGTTCTGTCTGACCACTTTGGTCGAAAATTTAAAAAATATTTGGTCGTCTGACCTTTTGAACGTTTCAAATACTTTTATCGGAAATCACCGACGAATTCGGTATGAAATTATTTTTTGACCGTTTTCCACGACCCAAACCGAAGGGCCGCGACAAGCACCTAACGCCTTACTCAACCGAGTACCAACTTAATGTATATTTCTTATCCTATTGTCATTGGTAACTAGGCCAACATGGCCATGACTCGTAATATATAACTATAAGTAGGAAAGCACTGTATCAATGAACTATCTGTCTTTAACATGAACACATATGGGCTGTCAAAGTCTCTAACATACTGTAAAAAAATGAACATCTTTCTACAAAGCCTCAAAGAGTATTTGACATCAATGGGACAGGGTACTAGACATAAATCTGTAGAAAAAATTCTGACACGATAACTCATAGACTCGGATGCACTCCGAATGAGATGGAGTCTTACCGATCCTTCGCTGAATGCTAACCTTATCTACTATGAGGGTTCGTCAAACTAATTGTCTACATATGCAGGCATGAATGCAACGTCCCCAACAAAAGGACGTCAGTACGAATAATGTACTGAGTATATAAGGCACATAAATAAGTATATAAAAGATATAGAAGAAATATGGAGTAAATGACTCAATCTGTAAGTTTGGATAACTATGTAAATCATGAAATACTTATAGTGTCATGCATATGCGTATGAATGTCATGTCGTGTATTGGTACATGTGTTCATAATATCATCAAGCCTCTGAGGGCATCCTATCATATCATCTCGGTCATTGTAGGCAAAATCATCAAGGTATACCAGCAGATTATGGTGGTACGTATATAACGCCATAACCTTTTTCCATATCCCATATTCATATATATACATACATATATACACATATATAACGCCATATGGTCATGGATCAATGTCACAACCCCAGTTCACCTTCCATGAACATGTCGTGATGGCACATAGTCCCTATGACTAGGTAAGCCTAACAATACGGAAGATAAACCAAAATTTGTGGAAGAAAATAAATAAAACTGAACTGGTAAAATAAACAGGGTTTAAGTTGCCGCTCGGCACATACCACAACAATTCTCAAAGCTAACAAACTCCTCAAAACCCGAAAACTCACAAATCACAAGCTAAGGGATACATAAGAGGCTCTGACTCAAGAATATCTATACAATGAGAAAATACTGGAAGAACTATACTTATTACAGAAAAGCTGGAAAGGGACTCCTCGGTCTGCGGACGTAGCAGATATACCTTGAAGTCTCTACCGATACGCCTCCTTCCAAGGCTGACAGAACTGAACGGGAGTACCTGTATCTGCACAACAAAAATGTGCAGAAGAGTAGTATGAGCACACCACGGCGGTGCCCAGTAAGTACCAAGACTAACCTCGATGGGGTAGTGACAAGGTACAGTCAAGGCACCTACCGGTCGATAAACAGTATAATTATAGGAATAATGGTAACGACATATGAATATTTAAAGAATGCATGAACGACCAAAAATGCTACAATTCACAATAAGGGATAAATACAATAATTAACAACAAGAATATAAATAATGATGATACAAAACAACGGCAGAATCACAATCCAAATCATAAGGTCACAACACAGCAGGAAAAAAAAAGTCAATAACTCATATCATACAATGATGTTCACAAAAGTTCTTGTCAAACTCTTTCCACAATTTCACCAAGTCTCGGACAAACCACAATTCGCAAAGACCCAGCATCTCCTATGCCCCGTCAATCTCATGGTCATATCGACAACTAACTGGCTAACTAGGGCCACTCTTACAAATATAATGGATAAACGAGGGCGTACCTCCACCCTTAGAAAATAATCAGGAGGAATTCACCTCTAATAGGAGTGTTCAGCTACGTGTATGGTTGTGCAAATCTTTCTAACAAAATTTTACCAACTATCAAACATGAAAAGGAGGACGGACCGCACGTACGATGTTCCCCCACAACTCCCAAGCAGTAACGTTCATACAGGTAAACAACCCACAATCACAATAGAAAACAGGTAGGAATGCCTCAACAGGCCGTCACAACTCTATACAATCAATCCCCGACGTAGCCCCCTTATTTTGCCACGTGTGCAATAAATAATATGATAGGCACCGCCTTATTTCGCCACACGTGCATAACAATGTCCCACCTTATTCTGCCACATGCGCAACCCACATATAAGCATATAACATATCCCGCCTTATTACGCCGCATGTGCAAAATATCAATAACAACAATTGCATGGCTAAGATCTCGTGCAACCCTTCAACAACAACCGCACGGCAGAAACCTCGTGCATCACAGTAGCAACAACCGCACGGCAAAGACCTCGTGCATTACAATATCAACAGCCGCACGGCAGAAACTTCGTGCATCACAGTAGCAACAACCGCACGGCAAAGACCTCGTGCATCATAATAGCAACACAACAATGACAATACATACATGACAAGCAAGAGAATCAACTCCAGAAATTCCATTCACCAAAAGACGGTACAACTACATCACAAGGAATAATCGTAACAGGGAAATACTAAATGCAATAAGAACAGCTCAACAAGGGAGAAATAATACGAAACAATGATTTCATAATACTGAGTTCAAAAATAAGGAAGTTAACATGAATCAAAAAAATTACAATTAAGGAAAATATCAACTAAACGTGGATATCTAACTTCTTTCCAATTAAGGCCAATTATTTACATGGGAGATAGAAATGATGCTTTCCAAATAAAGACAGCAATTAAAAATGATAGTATGACTATAGAGGGGTAAATGTCCACAGTTAAACAAGTAAAATCAATTAGGCAACAACTATAACCAANTCGTATCAAGAACAACTTCATGTTCGGTGATTATAACGATCTAAGAGCCAAAAAGGGGGCAATTTTCCACAAATAAATCCAAGCACGCACTCGTCACCTCGTGTACAAGGAATACAATTAGCAAGGAAGACTCAATTCCTAAGGGGAATTCCCCACACAAGGTTAGGCAAGATACCTACCTCAAACCGGCTAAGATTAACACACGTTCTTGCCACGAGTTCTCGACTCCAAATGGCCCAAATCTATTCAATTTAATCACACATTCTAATTAACATCTCAAGCAACTAATTCTATTATTTAATTCAAAGCTAAAGCGCGAAATTAGGCAAAATGACCAAAACGCCCCTCAGAGCAACGGCTCGGAATCAAAAAAATTTCACATTTTCAGAGTCCTCGTACTCTCACGAGTCCAAACATATAAGAATCTCCCAAATCAGAAGTTAAAATGCCCACTCAAAACACAATAATTAAGTCTAAGAAGTTTCATCCAATTTTTCCACAATTTTGACCTTGAATTCGAATTCTAATGGTGGATTTAACTAGATATTGATAGAAAACAACTAAATAAGGTTAAGGAAACATTACCCAATGATCTCCTCTTAAAAATCCACCCAAAATCCCCTTCTCCTGAGCTAAATTTTGATTTCTCTAACTTTAGAAATAAACCCTCGGATTTTTTCCTTTTCAGAACAGTGCTTTCCGCTTCTGCGGACAAGGGACCGCTACTTCGGTCCCGCACATGTGGACCACGAGCCGCTTCTGCGACTCCTCACTTCAAATTCCAAATTCCGCTTCTGAGGTCTTACACTCGCGGAAGCGATTCCGCTTCAGCGAAATTTCCACCGCTTATGCGGACCCAGCTGCCTTGCCCTCTTTTCGCTCCTGCGGTGACTAAGTCGCTTCTGCGGTTCCCAAGCCGCATAAGCAGGAAACACCAGAAGGCCAGCTGCAAATGTTTTTTCAAACTCCGAAATTTGCCCGTTGAGCATCCGGAACACACCCGAAGCCCTCGGGACCTCAACCAATCACACACACAAGTCATATAACCTAACACGGACTCGCTCGAAGTTCCAAATCATATAACACAACATCGAAACGACGAATCAAACCAAAACTTAAGTTTATGAACTTCTAAATCTTCAAATATCGAAATCCATGCCGAAACCTATCAATTCAACTCAGAATGACGCCAAATTTTGCAGACAAGTCTAAAATGACATAGCGGAGCCGTTCCAACTCTCGGAATCGCATTCCGACCCCGATATCTCAAAAGTCAACTGTGGGTCAAACTTCTTCGTTTTCCAACTTCAACTTTCGCCGAAATGCCTCTATTACTCTACGGACCTCCAAATACGAATCCGAATGCGCACCTAAGTCCAAAATCACCCTACGAAGCTGTTGAGATCATCCACGGCCCATAAAGTCCAATTCCGGTCAACTTTTCACCGTTCTAACTTCTAAAACAAGGTTTCTTCTCTAAATTTGACTCTAAACCATCCGAAAGTCGAATTCCACCATGCACGCAAATCGATACTCATATTCCGAAGCTGTTCTAGACCTTATGCCTCCGAACGGAGCTTAATTTCTCAAAACGACAGGTCGGGTCGTTACAATTAATATACCTGTAAATGAATGCAATGGTAAGAAGTATGTCAATAAAATCTCTCGGAGTGTCATAAGACCATTATGTCTTCGATTAATATCATGAAGTAAAAAAATTTCAACTTACGTATATTTCTGAGACCCATGAACAGATGATAGAATAATGGGACACATGGGGAATCAAGAACACTTGCATCTCTAGTATTTCTATGAATATAGTCATTTATGAAAATTGTGCATTTGCTTGTTTCGTTTGTATCGTATAGATCATGCTAAAAATAAAAAAGGGATAACCTTAACATGCTTGGATCGATTCTTTTTGAATTTGCAATTCACGATTTACAGAATCAACAACCAACAACCCATTCTCTTAGAATTTGGTATGGAATTGTTTTGATTACTTACTCACGATCAGCTTACTCTAGTTACACAAGAGATTCAATTTGATTTACAAGACACACATGAATTTACAGTGCCAAAAAGGTGAAGCAACTTGATGGTCTTGCTAATTGTAGAAAGCCTTTGGGTGTGGCCCACTTGGTGGATGACTCAAGCATCCTAATCCCTCAAAATATGCCATCTATGCAAGACTTAATGAGTCACATAAATGGTATGAGTTGCTGCCACATAATTCCTTAGTTTGGGGGGGGGAGGGGAGGGGTTAATCATTATCCAATAATTCCATAATTAATTAGTTAATATTTCATTACCCAATAATTAATCAATTACCCACATAATTAAGAATTATCTTAATTATTTAAAATACTAATCACTTTTAACACACTTTATGTACCCTATTATCGTGGTTATGTGGTACCTTGTATGGCACTAATTCATAAATATTGAGTATTTATAGCTCGGACCGTATTCAATCTCATATTGACAAACTTCGACGAAACTCACTTTCTTTGATTCGTTTAACTTTTTACCCTTCATGAAACTTACTTATCGCTTATTATAAATAGTTTAAATGCTTATAACCTCCAAATAATCTCATCCTCGAGTCTACGTCGATTAAATGACGATAAAATTTTAATGTACAAAAATATAAGATGTAACAATTTTAGCGGTCGGAATTCTGCCATTTTCTAATAGTGGCAGCACTTAATATAAGATCATCACATGAAATTAGCAAGTAAATTGGTCAAGAAACAAAAAATAATTTATAAGAAAGACAAAAAGAGGATATAAGCGAGGGAAACTGGTGAACTCATTTTGCAAGACATGAAAAACACTCTTAAATGCTTCACACTTCAGACAAAAAACACGAATTATTATAAAGCGAGAATAAAACTTTCTTTCCTAAATAATAATAAGTTGAACGAGAAGTGTTAAAGTATCTACAAAATTATGATTTGAGGAACAATTTTGGTGACAATAATGTCACAAGACGATTACAAACACAGTTACTGTCACGACCCAATTTATTACAGGTCGTGATGGCAAAGTATTAGTGAGTTCTCATTTTACTTTACCCAAAATAATTCTTGCATTTATTTAACTTGAATTTAAAACAAGGGATATTTAACAACGTAAAATAATAGTTATACAACCCAAAAGAATAGTCTATCAATGTGTGTGCCAAGACATGGTGTCACAAGTATATAGGCATCTAGTAAAATATACAAAAGAATAAATCTATCCTACTGTTTTAAATAGAATAGACAGTCAAAAACAAAGAGAGACTCCATCATGTTGCGGAATGACAAAGGAAGGGAGCAGCTCACCGTGAAATCTCGACCTACTATCAAGAATGCGTACCAGACTGGTAGCCAGACGTACCTGCCTCAGATCATATACAATTAAGTACAGAAGCGTAGTATGAGTACATAAACAACATGTGCCCAATAAGTATCCATTCTAACCTCGAAGAAGTAGTGACGGGGTTCGACTTGACACTTACTAAGGTCAATAGCAATAATAATTAAATATTACACTAAGCATGAATAACATGGACATAATAGCAAGCTCAGAGTTTACAGAGAACAGCCTATCAGTTTCTGTCTTGTCTTATAATAATTGCACTTCAAGGCATTTAACAGAGTAAGTCAGGAATAAGATTTCACATAAATATCATACGCATATTATGCCGAGGTTGTACGATCCGGTCTAACATAAAAGAAATTGTGCACTACTAGAGGGTCGAATGACGCGAACCATAGATGCATCTATTTCTACCAAGGCGAACGGTCCGATCCTCAAATATAAATTATCATCAAGAAATCATTTAAGGGTGCATTCATAGTCAAATAAATTCATACAAGTTCTCAAGTAAATTTATACGTTCATCTATTTCTACCGAGGAGAACGGCCTGATCCTCAAATATCAATTATCATCAAGAAAGCACATAAGGGTGTATTCATAGTCAAATAAATTCATACAAGTTCTCAAGTAAGTTTATATATATATATATATATATATATATATATATTTATTTTCAATCCTTAACATGTCGTAAGTGATCTCATTAGCATGAAAGGATATAAACATTTGCAAATATGGCATGATACGGGTCTTAAACTACAGGACAATTGATATAATAGTAGCTATGCACGGACTCTCGTCACCTCGTGCGTACGTAGCACCCACAATTAGGAGCACTTGATCAGTTAACTTACCTATGGGGATAATTCCCTCTTACATGGTTATAAAGGAGACTCACCTCACTCCAAAGCTTACTTCCAATATCAAGAACATGCTCAAACCCTCAATTTGGAGCTGAACGATCCAAAACTAATTAAACGAGGTAGGAACTAGTCAATACAAGCTCAAGAATTTGCATTTTCCTAAAATCCATCCTCAGGCCCATGTGCCCGAATTCCGAAAATTTTTGAAGAAAGTTGTTCTCTATAACCTAAGGATCAAGAATATATGATTTCTACTTTATTCCATAACAAATTTCGTAGTTAAATCTTGTTTTTATCAAAACCCTAGGTTTTACTTTAATCCCATAATTTTTCACTAATCTTTATGTGATACTCTACTCAAAACCCAAGTATTAAAATTCACAATAAGTAGAAATAACTTACCTCAAGTTGCTAGGCGAAAATCTTCTCTCAATAGCCCCAAAATCGCCCAACTTATGAGTGGAAATGAGCCAAAAATGGCTAACACCCGCAATAAATGAAGGTCACTGCTTCAGTTATTTTTGCATCAGCGGTCCTAGGCTACATCTGCGCCCGCCGCATCTGCAAAAATTCTACTGGTCGGCTGGGCCGCTTCTGCGGGAAGCAAATCGCTTTTGTGGCTCCGCTTTTGCAGAAGGCTAGCCGCTTATGCGGCTTTTGGGTTGGCCCACATTGTTCGCTTCTACGAGGACTCGACTGCTTCTACAGTCTCGCACCTGCGGCTGACCAACCGCAGGTGCGGTCATGACAGATAACTAGAGCTTCATCTTCTTTCCGAATTTTTCAACTTCACTCGAGCCTCGTCCGATTGACGCTCGGGTCCCCCGGGCCTCCCCCGAACATATCGAAAAGTTTAAAATCATAAAACATACTTTCTCAAACCCTCAGAACGCCAGAAACAATGCTAAATCTATGAATCACCCCCTAAAACCAATTGAATCAGACGTACGAAATTCAGTTCTTCAATTTACTTCTAATGCGACGAAACACATTTGCACTACTCGGATTGACACCAAATTTTGCATGCAAGTATTAAATGGCAATACTGAACTACTCAGGGTCTCGAAACTCCATTCTGACGTCGATAACACAAAACCCTCTCCAAACAAAATATTTAAGAACTTCAAAATCCGTAAGGAATCAACCTTCACTATTAGGCACGAAAACGCTCCTGGGTCATTCAAAACCCGATCGGACATACATCCAAGTCCAAAATCATCATACGAAACTGTTGAAACCTTTAAATTTTGATTCTGAGGTCGTTTACTCAAAATATTGGCTGAAGTCAAACTTGACCTTTTAAGCCAACTTTAAGGAACCTAGTGTTTCAATTTCGCCCCAAACTTTTCCAAATCCCGAACCAACCATTTTCGCAAGTCATAATTCTGTAAAAGCAAGTACAGGAAGTATTATCTAGGGGAACGTGTTCTAAAAAGCAAAATGAGTAGTCGGATTTTTACATTCTTCACCTCTTAAACAAACGTTCGTCCTTGAACCGGCTTAGATTCATACCTGAAGTGCCGAATAAGTGTGGATATCTGCTCCGTATGTCCTCCTCGGACTCCCAGGTTGCCTCCTCGACTTGTTGGCCCCTTCACTGGACCTTCACCACAGAAATCTTCTTAGATATCAACTGGCGATCCTTCCTGTCAACAATACCAACTGGCTCCTCCTTATAACCCAAAATCTCATCTAGCTGAATAGTATTGAAGTCCAACATATAGGAAAAGTGGGTGTGATACTTTTCCAGCATAGATACGTGAAAAACTGGGTGAACTCCCAATAAGCTGGAAGGTAAAGCAAACTCGTAAGAAATCACTCCAAATCACCTCAACACCTCAAATGGGCCAATAAACCTTGGGCTCATCTTCACCTTCTTCCCAAATCTCATAACACCCTTCATCAGCGAGACTTTCAAGAGAACCTTCTCGCCGATCATGAATGATACATCGCATGCCTTTTGATCCGCGTAACTTTTCTGTTTGGATTGAGCTGTGTGGAGACTTTCCTGAATCAACTTTACCTTTTCCAAGGTATCTTTCACCAAATCAGTACCATACAACTTAGTCTCACTGGGCTCAAACCACCCTATAGGATAACGACATCTTTGGCCATATAAGGCCTCAAATGGAGCCATCTCGATGCTGGACTAATAGCTATTATTGTAAGCAAACTCGGCCAAAGGCAAGAACTGATCCCATTATCCTCCAAAGTCAATCACACAAGCTCTAAGCATGTCCTCAAAAATCTTAACTGTCTGCTCCGGCTGTCCGTTGGTCTAGGGATGGAATGATGTCCTGAGCTCTACACGGCCCCCAACTCACTCTGAATAGCTCTCCAAAAATGAGAAGTAAACTGAGGGCCTCGACTGATATGATGGAAATAGGCACGCCATGTAACCAAACTATCTCCCGAATGTAGATCTGTGCCAACCTCTCCGAAGAATATGTAGTCATCACAAGAATAAAGTGGGCCGACTTGGTCAACTTATAGATAATGACCAAGCCGCATCAAACTTCCGCAATGTCCGTGGCAACCTGACTACGAAGTCCATAGTAATGAGCTCCCACTTCCACTCAAGTATAGGCATCTGTTGCAATAATCCACCTGGCCTCTGGTGCTCGTACCTAACCTGCTGACAATTCAAACACCCAGCCACAAATTCAACTATGTCTTTCTTCTTCCGTTGCCACTAATAATGATGTCTCATGTCACGATAAATCTTTGTAGCGTCTGGGTGAATAGAATACCATGAACTATATGCCTCCTCTAGAATCCTCTCCCTTAAGCCATCAACATTAGGAACACATAGGCGACCCTGGAGTCGCATGACACCATCCTCACCAATAAAAACCTCCTTGGCACTACTCTGTAGCACCGTCTTTCTAAGAACTATCAAATGTGAATCCTCAAACTGGCGAGCCTTGATTTGCCCCTAAAGTGAAGACTGAGCAACAACACATGCAAGAACTCGGCTGGGCTCTGAGATATCCAACCTCACAAGTCTGTTAGCCAACGAATGAATGTCCAAAGATAATGGCCTCTCCTCTGCTAAAATGAATGCCAAGCTACCCATAATCTCTGCTTTCCCACTCACGGCATCCGACGACCACATTTGCCTTGCTCAGATGATAAAGAATGGTGATGTCATAATCCTTCAGTAACTCAAGCCACCTACGCTACCTCAAATTAAGGTACCTCTACTTGAACAAATGCTGTAAGCTGCGATAATCAGTGTAAACCTCACATGATACCCTATATAGATAATGCCTCCATATCTTAAGAGCATGAACAATCGCGGCCAACTTTAGATCATACACATAATAATTCTTCTCATGAATCAACAGCTGTCGTAAATCATATGCAATAACTCGCCCCTCCTCCATCAACACACTGTGAGCACGTGTTCTCTGTCGATTGCCGCCGGCCAGAAATCGCCTCCGCCGACGGCTGAGCTCCAAACGACCCAAAATTTTCACCCCATGCTCCTCTCCTCCTCCCCGTTCCATATCCACCACCACTTTCCTTCAAAAACCAACCTAACTCCTCGAATTTCAAATCTAAAAAGCTGATGAAAACCCTAGATCATCCAAACTTTCCCAAATTGATACTAGATGGTCCCCTGACCTTCCTTACCACGAATCCTCGATTGAAACCCTTCGAACCTCTCTGAAGCACATTAAACTGTGGATCTAGGATTTATCATATCGGAACCGTTTTGAGGAATTTTGAAGTCGAGTCAATTCCCTGTTAATGTTATATGTTTATTTTTGTTTAAGTAGACAAATAACATTAACCGGATTTCAATTCGGATGGGGTATTCTGTGCAGAAATCTGGGTGAGTTTTCTCTTCTAGTTTTTATTGTTTTATCAATTTCTTTTGCTCGTTTTCTTTGGTTTAATGTTCGGTAGTGTAGTCCATGTTTCTTTGTTAATTAGTAGTATGATTAGGTCGATTCTCAGTTCTTCTGTCTTCCTCTAATTCTGTTAATAGTTCAATTGATTCATTAATCATTAGTTTAGTTAAGTTTCTCCCTACCTTGTTCATTTGAAGATTAATTGGGATTTTTTTTTTTTTTGATTTGTTCAATAGTTAGTTGTAAACGTTGTTAAAGTTTTAAAAGTCCATTACTATAAAGTTCAGTTTTCTTTTAATTTGTTCAAAGAAGGTGTTAATTTGTTCATGTTGATTCTTGAGTTGTTTTGTCTTTCTGGTTTTGATCCAGATTTGCTTCAATTTCATGTTAGTTATTAATTGTTAGTTTAGTGTTAGTTCAATACTAGTGTTAATTAGTGTTAATTAAAATAGTGTTAAAAGTAGTTTGTTTGGATATAGCTGAATACATTATCCTTTTAGTTAACTCTAGTTAGTTTTTTGCCAAGGGTAAGGGGTTTGTTTAGTTAGCTGGAGGTAGTAATTTAAGGTGGTGAATAAGGGTAATTTTGGCATGGGAAAGGGCTAGTTTGTTAAGGCATAGTAATTTTAAAACTCAAGCGAGGGTAGTTTAGGTTTTTCATAGCTAAAAGAATACCCTAGAGCCTTCTAAAAGGGGGCCTTAGTGTAAGTTTTATGCATTTTAATGCAGTAACTTGGGTAACAAGTTAAAAACTGAAGGACTAATCTGAAAATAAAGAGGGACTAATAGGGAAAACAGAAATGTGAGGGTTGCCCCTCCTTTAGCCTATAAAAAGGCATCATTAGTGCCTTAACATACAAGTTTGGATCTCTGAAAATTTCCCCAAAAAGTTTTTGACCTCTGAAAAATTTCCCAAAGTTGGAGCCTCTAAATTTCCCTCCCAAAAATTCCTTTCAAATTCAGATCTTATTTTGAAATTTGAATCTTCAAGAAAATCCAAAAACAGGAAAATCATTAGGAAAAAAACACAAAAATATTGTTCCATTGATCATCTGAGATCAGAAATAATTCAAATCTTTCTGTTTTCTCTGTTTTGTACTCGAGTATTGAAGCATTTTGAGTCAATCAAGTTGTAGCTAAGTGATTCACACTATTTAGAGTGATCTGTGACTTCCTGGATTGATTTTGAGTAGATTTAATATGTTTTGATTGAGTTCATTTCTCCCTAGGTTATATTCTGATCCTTGCTCGTTGCTTCTGCTTACTGCTGTTGTTGATTCATATTTTTTTTCTCCTTGTGACTTAACTCCAGGTACACTGCTGTAGATCTCAGAATTTGGATTGAAATAAATGTTGCTTGTCTGCTTCTTTACATTTTCAGTTGGTTCATAATTCCATTGCATCTTCATTTAATAGTTGAGATGTGTGATTGTATATTGATCTTAGTTTGTAGATATTTTAATGAAATTGATTAGAATTGTTCATAGAGCCATGAATGTCTGGAATTGTAATTAAGGACTGAATGGACTATGAACTGTTAAAATAATGTGATTACCTCTTGTGACTGTGTGAATATTATCTTTAGTAGTGTTAGTTTGAATTAGTTTAAATTTCTGAGTTCAAATTGCTATGTATGAATTCGAAATCAGATTTAAAAGTTGAGGTTTGGTCTAAAATCAAAAAATTAGTTATAATCTCACAAATAAGAATTTGCTTTAACTGGTTCTAGCTCATAACAGTAAAACAATATGCTAGAACTAGATTGAATCAAGCTGATTGATCACATGTGTCAATTGAAGCTGTAATGTTTTTTTTAAATGAAAAAAAAAATTCAATTATCACTGTTGACAGTCAAGTTTCTTAATAAGTTTGTTAATAAGTTGGTATGAAATTTCAATATATTTCAGGTGGTATTATTGTTTAGCTTTTCATCTCTAGTAGTAAAAACAATTAGAATAATCTTAAATCCAAATTTAGCTTCCATCATTTTTTAGAAAAAACACCTCAGTTCCTGATGTATATTACGTGAGGATATAACCTTAGTCAGCTGTGAATTTGGGTCACGTTGCAGGCTTTGGTTCTGGACTCAATGTGAGGCTCAAACGTTGCCTTGTTAAATTGATTAATGCATTTGGACCCTGGCTGATGACTAGCCCATTTTTAAATACAATTGGGTTTCAGAAATTCTAGATATAAAGAAAACAAGTTGCTATAAGTGAAAATTCTTCTATAAATTAAATTAGGAATATGGAAAATTAACTCATAAATATAAAATTGAGTCTTGAATTAGGTAGCGGGTTCAAGCTAAAAGGTTTTACCCTTTTGTTTGAATTCGGACTTGAATTCGAGGCCCGAATTTATATTCGTGAATTAATTGACCTTTAGAGACAAACAATATAAATAAAAAATTTAGTTACTTTAAGTTGGCCTTTAATAATAAAAATAAGACGAGCCTCGCCAAATCAAATATATAATTGCGGGGCCCTCATCAATTACTTAAAAGTGCTTAGTATTCGGGACGGGCCGTTTAGTGAATTTCACGGCCTTCCCAAAAGATAACAATAAGTTAGTCGCTTTACGCGCGCATTAAAAAATCTTATCTTCCTAAATACGGGTGTGCATTTCATGCGACCCAAATCCTAATCCAAAAATGTTGAATAGGAATGTGTCGAGGATCCGGGTGCATTTCATGTGACGTGATCCGAAAACACGTTCTTAAACGACATTCACTTTCTTAAATAAAATAATAATTGATAAAAAGCGGTAAATAATTATAAAATTGCACTATAGGTTGGAGCATGTATAAAAAATTAGATTTTAGCCATTTATAATAATTTAAGCGACCGTGCTAGAACCACGTGATCCGACGGTGCCTAACTCTTCCCTCGGGTCAACAGAATTCCTTACACAGGATTTTGGGTTCACAGACTCCAATTGGGAAGTCGACAATTTTCCTCGATTTGGGATTAAATTAAACCAGTGACTTGGGATACCAAAAACCAATCCTATCCTAAGTGGCGACTCTAAAAATAAATAAATAATCTCATTTCGAATAATGTCACTTTAAATGGAAAAACTCCCTTATACATTTTATCCTTCGGGGTAGGTTGTGTAAAAAAGGAGGTGTGACAGCTCTGGCGACTCTGCTGGGGACTCAAACCCAGAATCCCGGTTCAGGGTTCAAAGAATTCGAGCTTAGTATAATTATTATATTTGGCTTTATCTGATTTTTCTACAAGCTTCCATTCTATATGTGCTAAATATTTTACCGCTTTGATATTTGTTGAATTGTATATAAATTGTCGTGAATCCCTTCCTCTCTCTGAGTCTTCTACATCATGGAGAAGGGTGAACTTCGTGTAGCTTCTCTTCTATTTAGAGTCTTTCCCAATTTAGAACGAGGTTGGATAAGTTGCAAAGCTGGCAGAGCTTCTGTATCTCTGGTACGCTACCTCTCCCTCAGCTCGAGTTGTCCGCTTGGGTAAGCCAGGTCTAGACCAATAAACCTAGGGTTTTAACCTAGAAGAACAAAAACTCATGCCGGATCCCTAGTAGGATGTTTGTTTGCATCATGTGCATTTGACTTAGGGGACTCAACACAGGGGTTGGGTCCGTCTAGGACAGGTGACCTGAAACAAATTAACTATCCTGATACATCTTACGTGCTACTTGCGCATTTATTTGCTCGGCTTTGCATGTTGATCGGCTTGTCTAAATGAGTGAAAACTGAGAAAAATAAGCAGTGTTAAGACTAAGTGAGGGTAACCGTTTGTTTGAAAAATCCAATGCCCAAATAGTACTGAAATGCTGCCGGATTTTTGAAAAAATGAAAAGAAAAAGAGAAAAATATTTGAAAACAAAATAGAAAGAAAATGGTTGTTCAAAATAGTTTTGATTTTTGGCAAATCTGCCCGAACTATGCTGGTTTGATTCTCACCGGATATGAGATACGTAGGCAACCCTCATCGGGTCCGACCACCCTTTTGCAAAAAATAGCCAAAAAATGTCAAAATTTTAATTTATTGTCAAAACAAGTCGGCTGATGCCATTCTTGTTAAAACAAGCCGAATGTCCCCAAAAGGGCACCAGAAGGCTATTTTTGCAAGAATAGTCACCCTGAGTTATTTTAAAATGGTTTGCGGGCACAGCCTTAAAATCTTCCCCTCAAAAGTGCTGAAAGGCCGTATTCGTAAAACCAAATCCTTGTTTTTATTAAATAAAGAATTTTGCACAAATAGCCAGTTTGTAAAAAGTAAGTCACTAAAATTCCCTTTTTAAATAAACGTGCAGGATGACTTCAAGTAACATCGAGACCTTCTCAGTCCTGAGTGAGATCTCCTTGGAACTTCACATGTGGTGGCATGATCTAGGAAAAGGAAGCAAAGATACCGTGGTTAAAATTTTGGGCGGTCTAGTTGATCTACTGAACATCAAACCGAGGAAAGATATCATTGAGGCACTAATACCATTTTAGGACCCGACCCGTAATGTATTCCAGTTTTCAGACTTTGAACTCACACCTACTTTAGAGGAGATTACGGGATATGCGGGCCTCAACGGGAACCTTCGAGGTAGATATCCACTGGCACCACGACCGATAACCCTTCATAGGTTTTTGGATTTGCTGAACATTAGCCGGGATATTCAAGACCCG
>MU709872.1:3647-26703 GCA_026770625.1 Nicotiana glauca
TTGTATAAGGACAAGATGAAGTACCTTCACGACAAATATGCTCGGGGAAAGGATTTCAAGGTTGGTGATATAGTTCTTCTTTTCAACTCCCGGTTGTGGTTATTTCCGGGCAAGCTCAAGTCAAAGTGGAGTGGCCCTTTCGAAGTGGTATTTGTGACTCCTTTTGGTGCTCTTGATCTCAAGAACAAGAATGGTGAAGTATTTTGAGTCAACGGGCATCGTGTGAAGAATTATTTGGGAAAGTTTGATGACAGACACATGGTGGCACTCCTTCATTTGAAATGATGAGATGGTAACATGCGTCGTGCTACAACGTTAAATCAGGCGTTTCTTGGGAGGCAACCCATGTCTTTTTCTATTTCTTTGATTTTCTTTGTAGACTAGGATTTTTGAGCTAATTGTTTGTGAGATGATGCAGGGATAATGTTGAAGTAGTGCAAAACAAAAGTACAAAAAAACACATCTCTGAAGTTGCCAATGCGGCCGCGCTACATATCAGTGCAGTCCAAGCTGGCATGTGCTAAGATGACTAAGTCTCTAAAGTTACCAGTGCGGCCGCGGTGCATAATTGCGCGGTCTGCGCTGGAAGGACCAATATTCATGCCCTCTAAAGTCTCCCACGTGGCCACGTAGTATAACAGTGCGATCCGCATGGGAAGCTTGATTCAATGCTGATGGATATAAACCCAGCGCGGTCCGTGGACACTTTTGCGCGGCCGCGCTTGTAGGTAGTTACAGGGCCCCACAGTATTCTATAAATAGAGACCCAAGGCATCACTTTACCCTTTTTGCACTTTGACATCCTGAGCCCTATTCTACTGTTCATATCTGAGACAATACTTGTGTGTTTGCATCAGTGTTTTGATTCGTCATAATTCCTGGTAACATTTATTACAAACTTCATTAATTATTTTTATTTTTACATTTTGTTTGCTTCCCAGTAGTATAGCTTCTTCTTTCTTCCCATTTTTCTTAGGTTTAATGATTAGGTTAGTTTTTGTGTTAGTTTTGAATGCTGAGCATGATTTCCTATTTGGATAATTGAGTAGGGACAACTAGGACCCAAAAACTTGATAAAATATGGACAAGATTGTCAAACCCTAACTCAGTTCATGAACATGGTCCAATGCGGCCACGTGCCCTTTCTGCGCGCTTCGCGTTGGTTCTTTTGTTGGGCTTAACTTGTTACCAACACGGCCGCGTACCACTTTTGCACGGTCCGTGCTGGCCCAACGCGGCCGCGATCCATATTAGTGCGAACCGCGTTGGGAGATTCAGAGAGGTATTGTTCTCCGCATATGCCCAGCGCGACCGCGCTCCAGTTTTATGCGGTCTGCGTTGTCCCCAGCATGACCGCGTGACTATTTTGCGCGGTCCGCGCGCCTGTGTCCTGCTTCTATGTTATGCAATCAACTATGTCCTCCTCTTGTGTTATTCATCTATTTAACTGCATATGCTTAAACTAACAGTGTTAGACGTGTATTTTTGCAGATCATGGTTAAACAACGAGGCGGTAAAAAAACACAACAACCCGGGAGAAGTGGTGCCTCCCGAGGGGGTAAGGGCAAAAGAATAGCTAAACTCACTCCCCAGGCTCGGGCAAACATCAAAAAGCCCCGAAAAATGATACGAGCTGCTGATAGGGTTGCCTCTCATTCTTCGGGGAGTAAGTATGTTCCATCCAAAATATTATCCTCAGATTCTGTCCCAACCCACATAACCGACCCCCTCCACTTAACTGATACTCTTCCACCTTCACCCTCAACCAAAAAACCAGTCAATGTAGTCTCAAATTCGTCTGATGAGTCCACAGCAGGTAGTGGTGAACAATACTCCACCTCCCCCCCCCCCAAATTCGGAGGAAAACAAAATTGGGTCAAAAATACCAAGCCCAAACAAAAACTCGAATAAAATCGACCCAGTACCCATCCCAACCCGGTCCGTATCAGCTTAAAACTAAATGGCATCATTTTGTAGTGGCAAAATCTAGCCGTTGATATCTGATAATCAAACAGCCCAGAGCAACGCCCGTTGCCCGACCCTGATCCAATATCCGGACCGCCCTAGTGTTACTCCAAATGACCCCGTTTCCTACAATGATCTAATCTGAGCCGTTGGATTCCAATTATCCAACGGCTCAAATTATATCATTAATTTCAATATACCTAAAACATTAATCCCTACCCCCCAAATCAGAACCCCTCGTCTCCCATAGACCAAACCCTTATACCGCCGCTGACCGCCCGCCGGAAATCGCCCACGGCGGTGGTCAGTCACCAAACCCCACCAAATATACACCCCAAACACCCCTCCTTCTCCTCTTGCCAGACCCCCAAACCACTTCCTTCAAATCCAGGCCAAATCCGTTGAATATCGATTGGAACCAAGAACCCTAGCGCCACTACAATTTCTCCGGTGGCGGCGCCACCTTCCTTTGACCCCAAATCAACACCCTGTGGCCACTAGACCTCATTTTCCCAAATCCTTACTCAGCTTTCCTCAAATACTCTTGAAACACGTCGAATCTCAAATCAGAGATGAGACCTGATTTTGACAAAACCCTAAAGCCGGCGATTGAGCGATGGTTAAGACCAAAATGGATTTCGGTCATGTGTTTTCGTCTGAGAACACATGATCGAGACCCATTTCGGTCAGAATCAAAGGTGAAAGAAGAAGTTTTAGATTTGACTCAGGGTGATAATTTCAAATTAGAGCCTGGCCGGTGATTTCTTCCCTATTCTTGTTTATTCTCTTTGTTATTATTGTAATATTCCTCTTTCCCCATCTTTTTCTTTTCTCTGGTTGATTTCAGTTGAAATTTAACCAGTCTGCTGTTGTAGACTATCTTCTGTTTGTTGTTTGACTTTCGAACTATTTGGTGAATTCGTTTCATTAGTTGTGTTATCAATTTGCTTAAAACTTTAAGGTCATATCCTGTTTAATCGCTTAGTCAGTTCAACTAGGATTAATTTGATAATTTGGTTAATTTCTTGCTTGTTTATGTGTAGTAGTCAGTTAAATTCTCGAAAATATCTGAGTTGTTTGTCCTTTGTTGTTAACTGACTGGATTCAATTTGGGTTAACTAAACCCGAAAATTGCCTGGCTTCAGGGGATAATTAACAGGGGTTTAAGGGGGAAATTAGCAGAAGCTTAGGGGTTCAACTTAGAGGCTGCTAACAATTGCTAGGGGGCACAATAGATGTATTAAATTATAAGCACTACTAAGTGGGGAATTAAAAATTGAAAAGATAAGAGTGATAGTGGTGAGTACACTAAGGGTATGTCCATTTAAGGGGCTGTAAATCACAGATTAAAGGGGAGACAAAAAAAATTCAGAGATCTTGGACGGCTAAGAGATACAAAAATTCCTACTGTTCTAAAAAGAATTCTTAGAAATTCCTGTGATATTCCTTTTGTGTTAATTTCTGAGCAATTGAAGGTTAAATGGTTTGAATCAGCTGGTGTCTAAGTGTTTTTGTTCATTTCTAGTTCGAATTTTGATTGCTGGGTTTAGAGTCGATTTCTTTGGATTGATTGTTTCCTTTCTGGGGTTAAAACTTGGTCTGAATTCTGGTTTTTGAGACCTTAGGTTAAAGATGTTTGAGTATTATGACTCTGTTGGTTTTTGAGTTGGATTTCTCGTCCTAATTGTTGAAATATGGATTCATATCTTGCTGTTGTTGCTGGCTGCTTGTTCTGTCCCTGAATCCTCACTTCTTTTATTCCATTTTACTTCCAGGTACACATCATGAATCCACTTTGATGTTGCTCTCAAGTTTTGGAAATGAAATGAAGTGCTGCATGATTTCTCTGTTGATTGTCATATTGTATTTCCAGTAATTTCAGGACTTCATTAGATTTTCAATTATAATTAATTTGGACTGTTGAACTACACCTCATTTTACTTATTGTAGTAGTATTTCTGGTTTACAGTAATTGTAGTAGTGTTAGTAGTGTTAGCTTAATGCTTGTTAGATGTCTGAAAGAGTTAGTATTGCAGTAATTAATTCCATGTGTATAGACTCGAGATCCCTGGGTTTGAAATCTATGCATCTTATTTAGTTAAAATGGTAATCACCTTAGTTTTGTCACTAAATTTCAGAGATTGTTATAGTAATCCATTAGTTTAAACAAGATCAGTTTATAAGTGTGAAAGTTAAACTAAACAAAGCAGGTGTCTGATAGGACAAGTTTGAATAGTCTGTTGGCTTATAAATTGTTGAATTTAATTTCGATTCAGGATCAATGTTACAAAGTGTCATTTAAAAATCAATGTTTAATTTGGGCTCTTGTCTTGGACCAAAGCTCAACAATTGGCTGGAAAGAAATTTGAGGTTTTTTGGACTAGGTATAACGTGGCCTTAATTAAATAATAAGAAGACCAGACATTATCAATCCCCTTTTGAATTGGCTCCTCTCATTGGGCTGTAGACTGATTAAGGTTTGGATTTCGAGTATTAGCTTCTAGCGTGCCTCCAAATTGGGCTTGTGATTAAGGCCCAAACTTTGAACAGCTTGATTGAGCAAAGCTGAAATGATATTTCCTTCCCATAGGCTGCTTCAAGGCCCAACCGGCTGAAAGTTTTATTTTCCAACTAAAGTTATTGGATTTGATGATTAAAAAATTGAATTATAGGTTTCGTCCTTTCAAGTTAAGTAGCAAATTTGAATAAAAGGTTTTTTTTCAATAATGAAGATCCTTTTGTTTGGGTTTGGACTTGGTCTTGAGTTTGTTTGAATGATTTTAATAATACTTCATTAATAATATTAATTAATTAGGTCTTTTAGAGACAATCCTTAATAGAGAAGAATAGTTCCTTTTAGGATAGCCCTTTAAAATAAATCAAGGTGCGCCGCACCGAACAAAATTCATAAATCGCGTGACCCTCTTTAAATACTTACATTAAAATACTTAGAAATCGGGACGTGCCATTTAGCTAATTTTCATGGTCTCCCGCAAAGTTAACAATACGTTAGTTGATTTAGGTGCGGTATTTAATAATTTTACCTTCCGAAACTCGGATGTGCATTTCATGTGACCCAAATCCAAATCCCAAAACTTTGAATAAAAGGTGTCATGGATCCGGGTGCATTTCATGTGGCGTGATCCAAAGACATGTTTTAAACGACGTTCAACATTCTTTAAAAGTTAATCAAAAACGGTAAATAATCTAAAATTGCACATAGGCTCAAACTGTATTAATATCAGATAATTAAGCTGAATATGACAGTTGAGCGATCATGCTAGAACCACGGAACTCGGGAATGCCTAGCACCTTCTCCCGGGTTAACAGAATTCCTTACCCGGATTTCTGTGTTCGCAGACTGTAATACAGAGTCAATCTTTTCCTCGATTCAGGATTTGAACCGGTGACTTGGGACACCATAAAATTATCCCAAGTGGCGACTCTAAATCTTTAATAAATAAATCTCGTTTCGATTGTCACTTAAATTGGAAAAACTCTCTTTATATACTATCCCTACGGGGGTGTGGGTAAAAAGGAAGTGTGACAGCTCTGGCGACTCTGTTGGGTATGTTGACCCAGAACCACTGGTTCAGGGTTGGAAATTCGAGCTCAGAATAATTGTTGTAGTTGGCTTTGTTTATTATCTGATATTTTTACATGTTAGTCTTAATGTGCAAAATAATACTTTTACCGCTTTGATATAATTTGAACTGTACATACAAACTGTTACAAAACCTTTCTCTTATTATCTTCGGGGATGTGCTCGCTGGTCGAGACTCCCTATTCTGTTAGTGTCATACCTTAAAGTAAGAAAGAGGCCGGACAAGTTACTAAACCTGATGGCCTTTTGGTTCCCGGTACGTATCCCCCTCCTCGACTCAAGTTGTCCGATTGGGTACACAGTCTAGAACATATACCCAGGTTTTGAACCTAGAATAACTCAGCCTCATGTCGGATCCCTAGTAGAAACGCTTATCTGCATCATATGCATTTTGGCTTAGGGGACTCAACATAGGGGTTGGGTCTGTCTAGGACAGGTGTACCCGGAATAATGGACTGTCCTGATGCATCCTACTTGTGCATTTATTTGTTTTGGATTTGCATTCTAATCGGGTTTTTTTTAAAGGAAAGAAATAGCAGTGTGAGGGTGAAGAGAGATAATCGCCTGTTTTGGAAAAAACCAATGTCCAAATAGTGTCGAAACTTTGCCGAATTTTTGAGAAAAATGAAAAAAGAAGGAAAGAAAATTTATTTTCAAAAAATAGTTTATTCTATTTGCCAATGAAAAAGAAAGGAGAGAAAAAAAGAGTCTTGTTTTGTTTAAAAAAAAAAGAAGAAAAAGAATCTGTTTTCAAAATATTTGGTTTTGTTTTCTCAGGCAGAACTACATAAGTTTGAGTCTCACCGGATGTGGGATATGTAGGCAACCCATATCGGGTTCAACTATTCTGAAAAATTAGAGGTAAATAAATATCACAGTTTTGCCATAAGTAAGGTGATGTCATTCTTGTCCAAAATAGTCGAATGTCCCCCAAAAGGACGCAGGAAGGCCGTTTTTGCGAGAACAACCGCCTTTGTTCATTTCTTAAAATTTTTGGCCGGTTAGCAAACACAACCTTTAAATCTTCTTCGAAGTGCTGAAAGGCCGTATTGACAAGACCGGATATTTTTATGAAATTTTTGAGAAGCAGTGATGATTTTTTAAAAAAAAAAAGAAAAAAAAAGTATTTGTCAGTCACAATCTATTAGTCTATTTTTTAGGCTGTATATCCATTTTGATATTAGAGTCTTTTAAAGTCAGTTAATTTTGTAATAAAATGTGTCATTATAATAAACACATTTTTCTTTTATGGAAAATTTGAAAAAAAAAAGATTTTTGCACTTATCTGCCATAACTATGCACGGTCTGATTCATGCGGGGTCATGATACGTAGTCAATCTCCATAAGATTCGACCACAAAAAAAAATCAAATAAAGAAAGATATAAAGGGGAATGGATTAAAAAAAAAGCCGAAATGACACAAGCAACCAAGCAAATACATAATAGAAATGGTTAATTGCTTAGGTGCATTGCATCCTTAATGTGCGTTTGCCTGCTGTTAAATGCCCTAACGCTAACGGGATGACCCCATTTTGTTCCTTTTGTTACCTTCATTGAGCATAAGGGTGGTTGGTTTATGGTTTTTAAGTAACTCATCCATACAACACAAGGTCAAAGAGCAAGGTAGCCATGGCTAACAAAGACTTTGACACAGGGGTTGTTAATCCGTTTAAGAGAATTGTTGAATCAGAATCTGAGTTGAAAGAAGAGGTCTTGAGGTTGAAAAGACAGATGACTGAAATATACCAAGCTTGTATCAGTGGATACCCTCCACCATCAGTCCCTGATGCCTAACATTATGCTCCAGAACTAATTTCCAAGGTTTCGGGTCCATACTCTCATGCTCCTCATTTTGAGCCTCCCAATGAGATACAAAGCTTGCTAAGACAATAAAGCAAGATGAGATATCCAGAAAGATGAAAGGGTTTAAGATGCCAAAGTTTAATTTGTATAATGGGCGGGGAGATCCAGTAACCCACCTGAGAGGTTATTGCAGTAAAATGAGAAATGTTGGTGGGAAAGATGAGCTGCTGATGGTATATTTCAGTAAGAGCCTGACTGGGGCAGCTTTGGAATGTCATACTCGTCAAGATGTCAGTAAGTGTCATACATGGGATGACATGGCTCAAGATTTTGTGCGACACTTTCAGAACAATATAGACATCTTCCCAGACCGCTCTTCCCTATCTCAGCTAGAAAAGAAACCCAAGGAAAGTTTTAGGGAATTTTTGTTCAGATGGAAAGAACAAGTTGCTCGGGACAGTCCTCCCGTCGATACAAAAGATGCTACTAAGCCCCACCAGTGACAGGATCCAGTGGGCATTCTTGCTAGATGCTTTCAACCTCAATACCAGCCCCATAAATATCCCCGAACTCCACATAATCTAGCCCAGTGTTATCCTCCGAACAATGTCCGACCATCTGTCCAACCACTGGGTCACTCCAAAAGGCGAGCACGAGCATCGCAAAATCCCTACCAGCCTCCACAAAATCTCCAAGTACCTTATAGCCCACATTCAAGCCAAGGGTGTAGAAAGGAACAAAATCTAAAAGATAATTTTATACCAATAGAAGGGTCCTATTCAAGTTTGTTTGAGAGATTAAAGTATTACGACATGATTGCACCTATTCCTCTAAATTATATAGACCCACGTGCGAGAATTTTTGACCATGCTAAAAGGCGTGAATACCATTCCAATGCCCAGGGTCGCAATGTTGAAGATTGTCGTGCTTTGAAAAGGGAAATAGAAAGAATGATTCAAGAAGGAATGATTGTGGTCCAAGGCAATAATACCCAAAGTGTCACATGTAATCCTCTACAGGTACATGACTACGCACAGATTATTGGAATGGTTGGCAATGACGAAGGGTTGGTCAAAGGGGTCAAGGAGCCACTTGGTGAAATTAATGTTGAAATTGGTAATGGACTTGGCAATATTGATGCGGAACTCAGTGGCTAAGATGTCGTGCTTGGTAATTGGAAAGACTCTCCATTTCTTGGTCAACCGGAGTGGAGTTTTGGTGGCTTATTTTGTTGTTATTTCATGGTTGTAATATGGATATTTTCTTGTAAATCAAACCCTTCTATCATTTTATTTTGTTCAGTTCCTTTGGTCATAGTATCTCATTTTGTGTTGTCTAGGTTTGTTCTAAGGGTTGTACCCCAGTTTATTGTGCTTGTTTTGTTGTACCAACTCTTTCCCCGTCTGTCTAAAACAATTCTCTATTTTCTATTATTTCTAGTCATTTTCTTTTGTTTAGTTATCTCCTCTTTATAGCTCTTTTCATGCTGACTCTAGTGGCATGACATGCACGCATAATTCTAAGCCTAATCTTAAAGGTTAATCATTAAGAAATTTGGAAGATGATAGGGGCACTTAAGGGAAACAAAAACAGATTGAAATCATTTGAAGCCCGAACCATGTGAAACTGAGGCAGATAGAACATAAAGAAACCTTATGTTTCATGCAGCATCAGTTTGAAATTAAAGACAAGTTTGCCCAAATTGGCAAGGGTCGTTCATGATATTGAGAGTGAAAGTGTTTCCCAATGGTGCTTTGTATTTAACATATAAAGAAAGCAAAGGTGTGGATATAGCTATCAAGTCTAGCACGATCAGAAGATGTTACAAATGTTTGTTTAATCACGTTATTTGTGCTTGGCATGTTTTGAAGATTGGAATGACGAAGGCATTTTGTTCTGATATCTAAACACTTTATCTGCTGTTGTAGACTATCTTCTGTTTGTTGTTTGACTTTCGAACTGTTTGGTGAATTCGTTTCATTAGTTGTGTTATCAATTTGCTTAAAACTTTAAGGTCATATCCTGTTTAATCGCTTAGTCAGTTCAACTAGGATTAATTTGATAATTTGGTTAATTTCTTGCTTGTTTATGTGTAGTAGTCAGTTAAATTCTCGAAAATATTTGAGTTGTTTGTCCTTTGTTGTTAACTGACTGGATTCAATTTGGGTTAACTGAACCCGAAATTCGACTAGCTTCAGGGGATAATTAATAGGGGTTTAAGGGGGAAATTAGCAGAAGTTTAGGGGTTCAACTTAGGGACTGCTAACAATTGCTAGGGGGCACAATAGATGTATTAATTATAAGCACTACTAAGTGGGGAATTAAAAATTGAAGAGATAAGAGTGATAGTGGTGTGTGCACTAAGGGAATGTCCATTTAAGGGGCTGTAAATCACAGATTAAAGGGGAGACAAAAAAATTCAGAGATCCTAGACGGCTAAGAGATACAAAAATACCTACTGTTATAAAAAAAATCTTAGAAATTCCTGTGATATTCCTTTTGTGTTTATTTCTAAGCAATTGAAGGTTAAATAGTTTGAATCAGCTAGTGTCTAAGTGTTTTGGTTCATTTCTAGTTTGAATTTTGATTGCTGGGTTTAGAGTCGATTTCTTTGGATTGATTGTTTCCTTTCTGGGGTTAAAACTTGGTCTGAATTTTAGTTTTTGAGAGCTTAGGTTAAAGATGTTTGAGTATTATGACTCTGTTGGTTTTTGAGTTGGATCTCTCGTCCTAATTGTTGAAATCTAGGTCCATATCTTGTTGTTGTTGTTGGCTGCTTGTTCTGTCGCTGAATCCTCACTTCTTTTATTCCATTTTACTTCCAGGTATACATCATGAATCCACTTTGATGTTGCTCTCAAGTTTTGGAAATGAAATGAAGTGCTGCATGATTTCTCTGTTGATTGTTATATTGTATTTCAAGTAGTTTCAGGACATCATTAGATTTTCATTTATAATTAATTTGGATTGTTGAACTACACCTCATTTTACTTATTGTAGTAGTATTTCTGGTTTACTGTAATTGTAGTAGTGTTAGTAGTGTTATCTCAATGCTTGTTAGATGTCTGAAAGAGTTAGTATTGCAGTAATTAGTTCCATGTGTATAGACTCGAGATCCCTGGGTTTGAAATCTATGCATCTTATTTAGTTAAAATGGTAATCACCTTAGTTTTGTCACTAAATTTCAGAGATTGTTATAGTAATCCATTAGTTTAAACAAGATCAGTTTATAAGTGTGAAAGTTGAACTAAACAAAGCAGGTGTCTGATAGGACGAGTTTGAATGGTCTGTTGGCTTATAAGTTGTTGAAATTTTCGATTCAGGATCAATATTACAAAGTCTCATTTAAAAATCAATATTTAATTTGGGCTCTTGTCTTGGGCCAAAGCTCAACAATTGGCTGGAAAGAAATTTGAGGTTTTTTGGACTAGGTATAACGTGGCCTTAATTAAATAATAAGAAGCCCAGGCATTATCAATCCCCTTTTGAATTGGCTCCTATCGTTGGGCTGTAGACTGATTAAGGTTTGGATTTTGAGTATTAGCTTCTAGCTTGCCTCCAAATTTCGCTTGTGATTAAGGCGAAAACTTTGAACAACTTGATTGAGCAAAGTTGAAATGATATTTCCTTCCCATGGGCTGCTTCTAGGCCCAATTGGCTGAAAGTTTTATTTTCCCACTAAAGTTATTGGATTTGATGATTAAAAAAATTGAATTATAGGTTTGGGCCTTTCAAGTTAAGTAGCAAACTTGAATAAAAGGTTTTTTTTTTCAATAATGAAGATCCTTTTGTTTGGGTTTGGACTTGGTCTTGAGTTTGTTTGAATGCTTTTAATAATAGTTCATTAATAATATTAATTAATTAGGCTTTTAAAGACAATCCGTAATAGATAAGAGTAGTTCCTTTTAGGATAGCCCTTTAAAATAAATCGAGGTGCGCCGCGTCGAACAAAATTGATAAATCGCGTGGCCCTCTTTAAATACTTACATTAAAATACTTAGAAATCGGGACGTGCTATTTAGCGAATTTTCATGGCCTCCCACAAAGTTAACAACACGTTAGTTGCTTTAGGCGCGTTATTTAATAATTTTACCTTACTAAACTCGGGTGTGCATTTCATGTGACCCATATCCAAATCCTAAAACGTTGAATAAAATGTGTCACGGATCCGGGTTCATTTCATGTGATATAATCCTAAGACATGTTTTAAATGTTGTTCAATATTCTTTAAAAATTAATCAAAAGCGGTAAATAATCTAAAAGTGCACATAGGCTCAAAATGTATTAAAATCAGATAATTAAGCCGAATATGACAGTTGAGCAACCGTGATAGAACCACGGAATTCGGGAATGCCTAACACTTTCTCCCGGGTTAACAGAATTCCTTACCCGCATTTCTGTGTTCGCGAAATGTAATACAGAGTCAATATTTTCCTCGATTCGGGATTTAAACTGGTGACTTGGGACACCATAAAATTATTCCAAGTGTCGACTCTGAATCTTTAATAAATAAATCATGTTTCGTTTGTCACTTAAATTAGAGAAAGTCCCTTTATATAGTATCCCTACAGGGGTGTGGGTAAAAAGGAGGTGTGACACCAGGCACTGTCCCAACATAGTTGCAAGCTGGAAAGAAGATTTACAGGAACACCTTCAACTTTGAGGCTCGAGGATAGTTGACATTTGTTTGCAGTAGGCTTGACCCTTCTACCCATGATCATACTGTTCTGCTTACTCGGGTCGTGCTTGTTGCTTCTATTATGGCTACCCTATCAATGTGGATAATGCGATCTCGAGGGTGATTTCTGCCGTGGGACAGGAGACGACCACAAACTACCCTTTTCCCAACACCTTGTCCATGTACTTTAGGGATTTGGAGGTCAAGAATAAACGATTTGATGTCAAGACCAAGCCGGTGGCTCCCTACTCATGGTACAACATGCTGGGTTTGGACAACCCAAAGTCAAAGAAGTACCAGCCACCCACCTCTGCTCCAACTGGCCAGTCTGAGGAGCCAGTTGCGGTAAAGCCTTCTACCGGGCCTTCCACCATTCCTGCTACCACTACCATTGAGACCTTGCCCCCCAGGTCCTTTTTCTTCAGCTGGCCCCAGTACTTCAGCGGGCCCGGGGGTGCCATCATCAAAGACTCATCCGTTTACTGCACACCAGTTGAGTTAGTCATTAGCCAGTTTGAACAACTGGATGCCAGCTGCGACATCCAAGTTGTCCATATTGGCTACTTCAGTTGAGGCCCAGTCAGCACCAACCACTGTTCAGATTCCTCAATCTATTGAGGATACCTTGAAGAAGCTCCTGGCCAACCATGAGAAGATTTTGGAGACTCGACCACCTTGACTAAGGTGGTAGATTCACATGGCAAAGCTTTGAAGGAGCTTGCCAAGGAGCACAAAAAGATGATAAAGTCAAGGGCGTCCAAGGAGTCGGTGAAGAAGCTTAGAGTGGACGTGGACAAGCTAATGGCAGATCAGATGCCATTAGACTTGCTATTTGGGGATCCAGTCCTACATCCAGCAACATCTCAGCCACAGCAGGAGGAGGAGCCCAGGCCTCCAAGGAAGAAGAGGAAGCTTCCCAGCACAGAGGGTGCAGTGATTGAGCTAGCACAGGTTCAGGAGGGTCCCTCCAGTGTTGCACCCAATATTCAGCCGGTTTAGGAGCAGGACCCTGTCCCAGCAGCAGGACGGGAACCAGTCTGAGGTTCCTGCCCATACAGAGGATCAGGGGACCAATGAGGATCCCATGCAGACGGACCAGGCCTAGGGAGCCCTCTATATCCTTTATTCTGATATTTTATGCTTATTATGGTAGTTGGCATTGGGGACAATGCCAGCTCTTATTCGTGGGGGTGCGCCCTAATTTTTATCTATTTGGATGATTGTATATATTAGATACTCCTTTTATGTTTTTGATTTGATTTTCTAGCTGGTCTGTACATAACTTTACATTTTAGCTACTTTTTTCGTACTTTTTATTATCTCTTGGTCTGTATATAAAGTTACGTTATGTATATATTCATCCCCCATTATATATTCTACTCCCCCATTGTACATATTCATTCGGTTTTTCTATTTTCGCAAAAAAAAATCATTTTTAGCTTCGTAGATAGGCTCGTAACCTTTTGTTTTGTTTTCGGCGTTTTCAATAAGCCCTTGGTTTTCTTAATGCCACGGTTCTTTCCCAAGGGTGGATTGTTGTGCGAACCGGGTGGCTCTTCATAATGATAGATGGCATGAAAACCTTCTTAAGGGTTTGAGTCCGTTTTTGATTTTTTTTTTCCTTTGATTTTGATACTTCGTAGTTAAGGGTACCTCAGGCAAAGCTTCACTTGGGCCTAACACATTTGCCTTTGATCCCATGATCAAAGACATAATGTTGTGTTTAGTATGGTGAAAGTCGTGTCCTCGAGACTCTTGTGTTGACCAAACAATCATCATGTGCTCATTTTGGACCATTGTGCGCTTGAATCGTAACTAAGGTCCTTGTGGGCCCTCGATTCGATGACTTTAGCAATTCTTGAGTGTGTGTGGTAAGAATTCGAATTGTGAGTCCAAGTCCTGAGCCGATGGTCTAGAACTTGCCCTGAATGTTTGTTGAGGCGAAATCCTAGGTGGAATTTGACTTTAGAAGTGATTATAGGCTCTCGTTAATCCAAATGCTAAGTTGAACAATTCCATGACCTACCAATGTAATGATCCCTAGCTAACCCTTTCGAGCCTTAAACCTTTTTCTTTCAAGAACCAAAGCTACAAGCCTATACCCGTTCTTAATGATACCCTCTCTTGGCACCCAAATATTCCCTTGAGTAATGGCAAATGTCTAAGTTTGGGGGGAGAGACAAGAAAGGAAACAATGTGTTAAAAGGTACAAAAGCAAAAGAAAAGGAAGGCAATGAAAAAGAAAGAAAAGAAAAGACAAAAAGAAAGACCAATGTGAATGAGAACAAAAAGGGGATTCAAGGAAAACAATAGTGAAAAAGGTGTGAAAAAAGTAGACAAAGGAGAAATGTTTTGAATTTCATAAGAAAGAGTGACAATGTGTCTCTCTAACCCCTTGAAAAGATGTGAATACTCCAATGAGTCAAGAAAGTGTGCCAAAATGAATCAAAAGAAGTGCTTAAGGGAAGATTGAACCCACTTGAACAAAAACATAACCTACCCTTACCTAAAAGCCTTCACAATGACTCCACAAAAGCCCTATATGATCTTGAGTTGAAGGGAACCTACATTAGTGGATACTTACATAAGGGGCAAGCATATGGTACTTAGAGCCGGACTTGTGACCTTCTTCTTAAGAGAGATGGGTGAAAGTCCATCAACCTCGGTCTGTGTGTCAATACTCTAAAAGGTGAGATTCGCTTAGGGAGAGTTGAGGATGTGTGAGTTTGGGTTCCACAATGACCAAAGTAATTGAGAGAATTTCCTTGATGAAATGTGTCAACTCTTGATGCTCTTGTGTCACACTTGATCCACAGTTTCAAAGTTTAAATGTGTTAATGATGCATTCGTATTGAGGGCAATTGTTAGTCCCAATTGATACTTGTTGAGATTACTTTAGGATATCTGGAATTACTTGGATGTTTCCTTTAAGGGGTGGGTCTTATTTTGTTTGCTTGAGGACAAGCAAAGGTTTAAGTTTGGGGGAGTTGATAAGGAGGATTTTAACGTGTTTTATGCCCCTACTTGCTTATTCTTTGAGTATAATTTGCTACAAAATAGTCCCAAAATGCTTCCAGGTTGTGCTTGATTGCAGGTTTGAGCGACAAAGTGATGAAATGTCAAAGATCGGCTCAAAACGGAGTGAAACCTGCTCAAGTATCAAAGACCAATGAAGTGGTGGAAAAAGGAGCTAGTGCGGACCGCACAATTGTGCATGCAGCCACACTAGGAGTTTCAGAGAAGAGCATAATCAGGCTTGTAACCACGCGGGCCCGGTTGGAAATGTGCAGCCCGCGTCCAGCTCACGCGGCCGCACTATTGTGTCATGCGGTTCGCGCCAAGAGGTTCAGAGAAGATGGAGTTTTGGGCAAAGGTCAGCCACGCGGCCGCGGTCATCTTCACGCGGTCCACGCGAAATCTCCTCATGGCCGCGCCACACCTTTACGTGGTCCGCGACAGCCACTTCAGAGAAGATAGAAATGGAAGTCAGACAGCCAGCGCAGCCACGGTCATAATGGTGCGGCCCACACTGACCCCGCAGGGGCAACTTTGTCCAGTTTTTCCAGCCCACTATAAATAGAATATTTTACCATTTTTAGGTCAAGTTTTATCTACAGAACAGAGCTGAGCTCGTGAGGACGAAAGTTTTAGCCTATTTTGGCATTTTACCATTAATTTTTCCATAGATTATTGTAGTTTCTCTTTAGTTATTAATTAATATGGTTATTTCTTCTTCTATTTCTTCTGTTTCTTCTGTTTCTTCTTCAATTATGTCTAGCTAAACCCATTAGCTAAGGTTGTGGCTCAACCCTAGTGTGGGTAATTGATGGGTGTTGTTTTCTAATGATAGATTGATATTTGGTATTTGTTATTTGGGTTAATTTTATGCTTTAATTAAGTATTGGTGGTTGCAAACATTGATTCTAGCTTAGTGGGTTGACTCTTCTTGAGAAAGAGAATCTATAACCCCAAAATTGACCCAACAAGGAATTGGGATGGACCCATGAGAAATGGTAGTCCCAATTAACGGGTTGAATCTCGAGAGAGTAAACACCCTACTTGAACCCTAGTTGCTTGGTCTAATTGGCCTACCCAATTGGTCTCGAGAGAGTCAATTGGTCAAAATCACTTTCTCTACCGAGAGGTGTGAGAGTGGGTACAATTGTGCAACGGTTATAGCATAAATCCCAAATATGTCAATCTATTCTTAGTAGTTTCTACCCGTTAGTTAACCACCTAGGTGATGCCACGACCCTAATGCCTTTCTCCCTATCAATTACAACCTAGCAATATTTCCTTAGCATAATTTATCTTTAATCCTTAGGTTACAATAGTAGTTTTAAATATAAAAATCCCAAAAATGTTAGGAGTGCAATTAGAAGTACAAACGCAATTCTAGGCGAAACAGACAATACAACTCCACTCCAAGCTCCCTGTGGAAATTCGATCCCGAACCACTATTCGGGTAAAAGCTGTAGCGACCCGCTCTCCCTACATTCTTGTAGAGTTGAGTTGGCAGCGATCATGTACGCAGAAATACGTGAGCAAGAGGTAATTACCTTCATATGGAAAAATATCATATGTCGTTTTGGCATCCCTAAAGAAATCAGTTGCGATAATGGGCCCCAATTCATTGGCAAAAAGATAATTGAATTCTTCAAGAAATGGTACATCAAGCGGATACTCTCCACCCCATATCACCCCGCCGCTAATGGCCAAGCCGAGTCTTCCAACAAAACAATATTGAACATACTGAAAAAGAAGCTCGAACAAGCCAAGGGGCTGTGGCCTGAATTATTACCCAAAGTATTATGGGCATACCGGACTACGCCCAAATCCAGCATGGGACAATCACCATACTCACTGGTCTATGGGACTGATGTCGTCATACCTGTCAAGATTGGAGAACCAAGTTTGAGATACTCCCATACCAATGGAGCGGACAACGATGACAGCAGGTTACAAGACCTAGACGAAGCCGAAGAAAGAAGAGACATAGCCCATATAAGAATGGCTGCCCAAAAACAGCAGGCAGAAAGATATTACAACAAGAAAGCCAAGGTAAGACCGCTTAGAGTCGGCGATTACATCCTTTCAAGGCCAAAACACTGGCATCAAAAGACCCGAACGAAGGAAAGTTAGGAACCAACTGGGACGGGCCATACAAAATCACAGTGGCGGCGAACAAAAGAGCGTTCCAACTAGAGACGATGGAGGGGAAACCACTATAAAACAATTAGAACATCGCCCATCTCAAATATTTCCACTTCTGAAAGGCGTCTCCCAAGTAGCACTCTTTTTCCCCGGCCCGAGTTTTGTCCCAATTGGGTTTTCTTGGGAAGGTTTTTAATGAGGCGATGAAGGGGACGCCCGGTGGAACAAGAAGCGCAAGTTCACTATATCGGCCAACTGACATGGTCCGTAGGCCAACATAGTGAAGGGACTACTATAGATTTCTCCATTGTATGAACGGAATTCTTCATTGTATGAACGAAATTCTCCATTGTATGAACGAAATTCTCTATCGTATGAATTCTCCATCGACTGAACGAAATCTCCATTACACAAACAGGAAGTAATCGACATTGGTTCGACCTCGTTCGAACCATGACGGATACTACTTCGACGATAGCCGAAGTAACATACTAATGGCTAAGGCCATCGACATTGGTTCGACCTCGTTCGAACCACGACGGATACTACTTCGACGACAGTCGAAGTAACATCCTAATGGCTAAGGCCATCGACATTGGTTCGACGCCGTTCAAACCACGATGGATACTACTTCGACAACAGTCGAAGTAACATCCTAATGGCTAAGGCCATTGACATTGGTTCGACCTCGTTCAAACCACGACGGATACTACTTCGATGATAGCCGAAGTAACATCCTAATGGCTAAGGCCATCGACATTGGTTCGACCTCGTTCAAACCACGACGGATACTACTTCGACGACAGCCGAAGTAACATCCTAATGGCTAAGGCCATCGACATTGGTTCGACCTCGTTCAAACCGCGACGGATACTACTTCGACGACAGCCGAAGTAACATCCTAATGGCTAAGGCCATCGACATTGGTTCGACCACGTTCAAACCACGACGGATACTACTTCGACGACAGCCGGAGTAATATCCTAATGGCTAAGGCCATCGACATTGGTTTGACCTCGTTCAAACCACGACGGATACTACTTCGACAAAAGTCGAAGTAACATCCTAATGGCTAAGGCCATCGACATTGGTTCGACATCGTTCAAACCACGATGGATACTACTTCGACGACAGTAGAAGTAACATCCTAATGGCTAAGGCCATCGATATTGGTTCGACCTCGTTCAAACCACGACGGATACTACTTCGACGATAGCCAAAGTAACATCCTAATGGCTAAGGCCATCAATATTGGTTCGACCTCGTTCGAACCACGACGAATACTACTTCGACGATAGACGAAGTAGCACCCTAATGGATAAGGCCATCGACATTGGTTCGACCCCATTCGAGCCACGACGGGTACTACTTCGACGACAATCGAAGTAATATCCTTATGATTAAGTCCATCAATATCAGGTCGACCCCGTTCGAATCGCGGCACGACAATTCGATGTAGAAAATAAGAATCTCTATAGAGGTTGAGCATTACGACAAACAGACAAAGTGATCAAGGTAAAAGTTATATTACAACAAAAAATCATGTTTACATTCGCCCCCACGGATGGATTCTGATACACTATACAAACCCAAAAATATACATGAGTTCAAGATTACCTGTAACCCCCCCCCCCCCGATTTGTAAGCATCATCATACCAGGGGCCGGAGTCAAGGTGGTTAACCTCTTCAGAAGCGAGCCCCTCCCCATCAGGAGAGTCGAGTTCATAACTGCAAACCTCATGAGCGGCACGAGCCTCGTCCCTACATGACTGGACTTCTTCCTTAGTCGCCCGACCTACAGCATGAAGCTCGCTATAAACATCGAGCTTGGCCTCTGCAAAAATCCACATCTCATGCGCATTACGACGCGCAATCTGATCAGGCGAGGGGCGAGAAGTAAAAGGCCTTGAAAGTCTATTGATCTCCGCCACCTTGGGGTCGAGTTCAGTAGTCAGCTCCGCTACCCTCCATTGTAGATCGACGTTCTCCGTTTCCACTCCACAGTTCAATTCGAGCTCGTCATCTTTTAACCCGGGGAGCTCCTTCAACTCGCTGTTGCAGGCTACGGCCTTCATCAGCTCGCTATCCGCCTCCTCCAGCTCAGCTTTTCTATGTTCTGACTGGGACTACCCCCAATCGGCTTCTGCTCAATGCTTAGAGCGGTACCTTTGATACTTCTTTAATATTTTCTTGAAGAGGGCAGTCCGTTTCTGCTCGCGGCGTCCCCTCTCCACCTCCAAGACAAGGGTCTGTAAGAGGAGAAAAAGTGGAAGTAAGTACATCTGAAGGCAGTCTGGCGATATACGGAAGGGAGAAAGGGAATAAAGAATACATGCAAAGCCATGCCTGACACCCTACGGGATAGCTCCGCGTCACTCACCGCACTGAGCGCCTTGCTCTCGGGGGTGGCACACAACAGGGTAAGGGCCGAAGCAGCTTGCTCACTGTTTGACAGAAAATTGTAAGTCGCCAGAATAGTAGTACGACGGTCGGAGCCATCCGTCATCATCTCGCCCACAAATCCGTCGACATATCCCTGAGCAATGTCGGAGCCCGACTCTTTCGCTTCATCACCAGGCTCCTCGATGTTGGTCGATGACCTTACCTCGATGGCACGCGTGGAGCCGACACCTGGAACGGCATCCCTCTATTGAGCTGACCTCCCCGAGAGAATGGCGCCGGCCATGAACGAAGGCCTGGGCATCGGTCGAGGCACCTCACTCCCCCTGGCTTCAGTCTCCACCACCTTGCCTTTCTCGAGCCTCCTCCGTTCTCTCTATGGAAAATCCTCGCCATCGGAGGGTTCACCCGCAGATTGAGAAGCCAGCGCCAACGGTGTCGGCTCCCACATAACCATGGTCGTGGAGGTAGCCCCCTGTAAAGGGGCCGGAGAAAGATCCCCTTGGACAGACTCGACCAATATGTCGTGAGCATCCGAAGCGACGTCTGTTCATTTGGAAATCAGGACTGGCGTCTTCTTCCTCGAAGCGCCTCGACCTGTCGCCATAAGAAAAATAGGGGGTAAGTAAGCGGAGTAGCAAAATCTACACGGCAAAAGCCGGAAATCTACCTGAAGAGACTTTGGTGCCATATCGCTGCATAAAGACAGGCCAAGTGCGGGTCTCTTCCGCGTGAGGTAACAGGCCGGCGACCAATCTCCTGAGGTTGGCAACGGGCTGGGGTGGATGAGCCATAGCTGTAGTATAAAATTTAGAATCGCGATGGTCACAAACGACAAAGAATGTAATGAATTGAGACACTTACGTTTTGAATTCCACCTCTTCGGGAAACCGACAGGGTTGGAGACCAAGTGCTCGGTCCTAACAAAAAAACATTTACGCTAAAACCCACGACTCGCCCGGTCATCGGTCTTGACCACTAACCCCCTCGTACCATGGCCTCGTAGGTGTACCATGGTCCCCTTCAAATAGCAGGCGCTGAATAGTTGTAGGAGGTGATGGACCGTGACTTCACACCCGGCCAACTCCGCATACTTAGTCAGCAGCCGAAGCACCTTCAGAGTATACGGTCTAAGTTGAGCCGGGAAAACGTTGTAAAACTCGGCAAAACTCCTCCGCCAAGGGAAAGAGGGAAAGGTTGTAACCAATCAGAAATGGATACTCGTAAAAAGCGCAATATCCCGGCATGTGAACGTCCACGTGATCCTCCCCAGCCGGGATCATCTTTACGTGTGTTGGTATATTGTACTTAACACGGAGGTCATCAAAGTGTTTCTGTAGTGACTTGGAAGACTCCGGAACTGGAACAGAGGAATCCTTATTAAAGTCACTCCGGGATAGGGTGCGCTGCGGCAGCAGTGCCTCCACGGTAAGAGGACTCATATCTTCTTCCTCCTCTACCCCGCCACTATCGGAAGACGGTGGTGCATTCGACGAAGCGGCTGTTGGGATCCTCTCATTAACACGATGAGGTTTGGGCATGATCATGATGAAGAAAGAGTTATGCACAATACAGGGAAGGAAGATTCTCGATCAGGAGGAACACACTGGGAGAGGGAAGTGTGCACAGAAAGGATGGAGTGTAAATGATCAAAAGTTTGGGTCAAGTTAAACCTCTCCCCTATTTATAAGGATTGGGAAGTTCTAGAATCAAAGAAGCAGAATTCGAACTAGCCCGGGAAACCAAGCGCCGAAGCTGTTGATTTCCTATCTCGAGAATACGCGCAATGATGACGTCTGCAGACCCTGACGTCACATTGGGAAAGGCGTCATATTTTGACGATCTGACAGTCATGATGACTGCCTCCTATATGTCACATCATAGTCCTCTGATAGGGCCAAACTCTCCCAAAACGAAGGTGTTAATTCCGCCCGTCGTGGACGCACCTCGCTGCGTCCCCGATGAGCGGAGGGACTAACTGTATGGGGTCAACTTTGACTGATCACGTCCACAAGCGAGCACGACCAACCATATATACACAAGTCCGGCTGAAGGGACGACCCAAGGACAATACAAAGGACGACCTTGCAACCACGTCGGTCCTTCTATAGCATGTATTTTATCTTTATCCTTTTGGCAGTGAAAATAGAGCCCCTCCGCTATATGGAGGGGTCTCAGTTGTGTAAATGGCATTGGATTGATAATTAATAATACTCTCTCTCTCTCTCTCTCTCTCTCTCTCTCTCTCTCTCTCTCTCTCTATATATATATATATATATATATATATATATATATATATATATATATATATCTGATTCACTCTCTCTCTCTCATCTCTCTAATAACATCATATTTCTCTGCTTCCCAGTTCATCTTATTATCACGAATCAAAGTGCGAAAATCATCCTAGAGTCAATTATTTTCGATTATGATTTACCCCTTCTTGTATATTGATTGATTTGCTTAAAAATTGTTCGATAACTTTTTAAGTCAAACAATATATATATATATATATAAAAATTTGGTTTTTATATAAAGTATATCTGTCGACAGAGGGGGTTATGGCGAACCCCTTCCGCCCCTAGCTCCGTTAATGCCCTTGAGTACAACAACAACAACAACTCCCATATAGTGGGGTCTGGGGAGGGTAATGCGTACGCAGACCTTACCCCTGCCCCGATAGGGCAGAGAGGTTGTTTTTGATAGACTCTCGGCTCATAAAGACGGAAATAAAAAAACAAGAAAAAAGAATTCATTAGTAACTTCAGTAGAAACCGTTATAGTAACACAAGCATAAAAACCAAAAGATGAATGACATGCAATAACAGTAACCAGAGTCTAAGGCATCGAAGATAAACAGCAAGAATAGTGTGGGTTCAATATAAACTGCAAGCCATTTAAGATCAACTCTAATCCAACCCCGCCCCACCCCCGGTATGAAGTAAGGAAAGCTCTACTACACCTATCCTATAACCCTAATGCTTGACCTCCAGGCCTTCCTATCAAGGGTGATGTCCTCGGAAATCTGCAGTAGTACCATGTCCTGCCTGTTCACCTCTCCCCAATACTTCTTAGGTCTCCCTCTACCTCTTCTTGTACCCACCACGGCCAACCGCTCACACCTCCTCACCGGTGCATCAGGGCTTCTCCTCTACACGTGCCCGAACCATCTAAGCCTCGCTTCCCGCATCTTGTCATCCACATGGGCGACGCCCACCTTCTTCCGAATATCTTCATTCCTAATCTTGTCTATCCTAGTGTGCCTACACATATACCTCAGCATCCACATATCTGCTACTTTCATCCTCTGGATATGGGAGTTCTTAACCGGCCAACACTCTGCCCCATACAACATGGTCGGTCTAACCACAACTCTATAAAACTTACCTTTGAGTATCGGTGGCACTTTCTTATCACACAAGACTCCAGATACAAGCCTCCATTTCATCCA
>MU709872.1:48356-63238 GCA_026770625.1 Nicotiana glauca
ACACGTCAAACGACGTCCGATTTCGACCAAATTTCACAGAAAGTGCTTAACGCATATGTAAGACCTGTACCGAGCGTCGGAACCAAAATACGAGCCCGATACCATCACTTTTTGATCAAATTTCATTTTCATTTTCCTTAAACATTTTCAGAAAATAATTTCATGGAAAAATTCATTCCTCGGGCCTGGGACCTCGGAATTCGATTCCGGGCATACGCTTGAGTCCCATATTTTTCTACGGACCCTCTAGGACCATCAAATCACAGATCCGGGTCCGTTTAACAAAAATATTGACCGAAGTCAACTTTAATCATATTAATATCAAAATTCATTATTTTTCACACAGAATTCATATTTAAGCCTTCCGGCTATACGCCCGGACTGCGCGTGTAAATAGAGGCAAATAAAAGTGAGGTTTTCAAGGCCTCGAAAGCACGGAAAAGGGAGAAATCCGGTGATGACCCCTTTGGGTTGTCACATCCTCCACCTCTAAAACAACCGTTCGTCCACGAACGGACAAAAGGAAAAAGTACCTGAGTCAGGAAAATAGATGAGGATAATGGCTCCGCATATCAGACTCGGACTCCCAGGTCGATGCCTCAGGAGGCTGACCTCTCCACTGGACACGCACTGAAGGAAAACTCTTCGAACTCAACTATTGAACTTGCCGGTCTTGAATAGCTACCGGCTCCTCCTCGTAAGACAGATCCTTGTCCAATTGGACAGTACTGAAATCTAACACGTGGGCTGGATCGCCGTGATACCTCCGAAGCATGGACATATGAAACACTAGATGCACGGCTGACAAGCTAGGTGGCAAGGCAAGTCTATAAGCCACCTCTCCCACACGATCTAGAATCTCAAATGGGCCAATGAACCTAGGGCTAAGCTTGCCCTTCTTCCCGAATCTCATCATGCCCTTCATAGGCGATACACGGAGCAATACTCGCTCCTCGACCATGAAAGCTACATCTCAAACCTTGCGATCCGCATAACTCTTTTATCGCGACTGAGCCGAACGAAGCCTGTCCTGAAAGATCTTGACCTTATCCAAGGCCTCCTGGACTAAATCTGTACCCAATAACCGAGCCTCTCTCGGCTCAAACCATCCGACTGGAGACCGACATCGCCTACCATACAACGCCTCATATGGAGCCATCTGAATGCTGGACTGGTAGCTGTTGTTGTAGGCGAACTCCGCTAAAGGTATAAACTGGTCCCACGAGCCTCCAAAATAAAAGACACGGGCTCGGAACATATCCTCCAATATCTGAATAGTCCTCTCGAACTGGCCGTCCGTCTGAGGGTGGAATGTTGTGCTCAAATGAACCTGGGTGCCTAACTCCTGCTGAACTGCTCTCCGAAAGCGCGAGGTAAACAGCGTACCCCGGTCCGAAATGATAGATGGCGGCACCCCATGAAGGCGAACAATCTCTCGGATGAATAGGTGGCTGCAATAAGAATGAAATGCGCTGACTTGGTCAGCCTATCAACAATGACCCAAATAGTATCAAACTTCTTCCGAGTCATCAGAAGTCCAGTAACGAAATCCATGGTAATCCTCTCCCACTTCCACTCGGGAAGCTCAATCCTCTAAAACAACCCACCAGGCCTCTGATGCTCATACTTGACCTGCTGACAGTTCAAACACCGAGCCACATGTGCAACAATATCTTTCTTCATCCTATACCACCAATAATGCTGCCGCAAGTCCTAGTACATCTTCGCGGTGCCCCGGGTGAATAGAATACCTTAACTATGGGCCTCCGCTAAGATCAACTCTCGAATACCATCATCATTGGGCACACAAACTCGCCCCTGCAATCTCAAAACACCATCATCATCTAAAGTCTCCTTCGTGGCACCTCCACGCTCCACCGTGTCTCTCAGGACATATAAATGGGGATCATCAAGTTGCCGATCACGGATACGCTCCAATAATGAAGAACGAGCGACCGTGCAAGTAACACTCTGCTAGGCTAAGAAATGTCCAACCTCACAAGCCGATTGGCCAAAGCCTAAATATCCAAAGCAGGCGGTCTCTAATTGACCGGAACATAAGCAAGACTACCCATGCTGGCGGACTTCCTACTCAATGCATCGGCCACCACATTGGCTCTCACATCATAGTCTTTCAACAACTCCAACCACCTCCCCTGCCTCAAATTCAACTCCTTTTGCTTGAACAAGTACTAAAGGCTTTTGTGACCCGTGTACACCTCGCACGTCACACCATATAAGTAATGCCTACAAATCTTCAAAGCATGAATAATGGCTGCTAACTCTAGATCATGGACCAGATAGTTTTTCTCGTGGATCTTCAATTTCCTCGAAGCATAAGCTATGACTCTGCCATCCTGCATCAATATCGCACCAAGTCCAATATGGGAAGCATCACAATAAACTGTAATAGGCCCTGAACCTGTAGGCAAAACCAATATCGGTGTCGTAGTCAGAGCTGTCTTGAGCTTCTGAAAGCTCTCCTCACACTCGTCTGACCATCTGAACTGGGCACCCTTCTGGGTCAATCTGGTCATCGGGGCTGCTATAGATGAAAACCCCTCCACGAACCGACGGTATTAGACTGCTAACCCCAAGAAACCTCGAATCTCGATCGCTGAAGCTGGTCGGGGCCAATTATTGACTGCCTCAATCTTTTTCGGGTCCACCTGAATACCCTCTGCTGATACAACATGACCTAGAAATGCAACCGAACTCAACCAGAACTCGCACTTCGAGAACTTAGCATACAACTGACTATCCTTCAGAGTCTGAAGAACCACTTTGAGGTGCTGCTCGTGCTCCTCCTGGTTGCGGGAGTACACCAGAATATCATCAATAAAGACTATCATGAATAAGTCTAAATAAGTCCTGAACACTCAGTTCATCCACTCCATAAATGCTGCTGGGGCATTGGTCAACCCGAATGACAGGACCAAAAACTCAAAATGCCCATACCGAGTGCGAAATGCTGTCTTAGGGACATCAGACGTCCTAATCCTCAACTGATGGTAGCCAGATCTCAAGTCTATCTTTGAAAACACCTTTGCTCCATGAAGCTGGTCGAACAATCATAAATCCTCGGTAGTGGATACTTGTTCTTTATCGTCACCTTGTTCAATTGCCGGTAATCAATGCACATCCTCATCGATCCATCCTTTTTCTTCACAAATAACACCGGCGCACCCCAAGGAGAAACGCTAGGCCTGATAAAACCCTTCTCTAGCAAATCTTGCAACTGGTCCTTTAACTCATTCAACTCTGGCGGGGCTATGCGATACGGTAGAATAGAAATGGGCTGCGTGCTTGGGGTCCCTTTCCACTCCAATCGGGGCAAGTCTAGCAAAGCCAAGGTCACGATCTTGGCGTGACAATCCAAGATGGCATGATACGGGGACAAACAATCAACCCCTAATATGACGTCGAAATCCACCATGTCTAAGAGCAATAAATCAACACGGGTCTCAAAGCTCTCAAACACTACCACACATGAACGATGAACTCGGTCGACCACGATAGAATCACCCACCGGTGTAGTTACATAAACAGGGATACCCAAGACATCACTAGGCATAGCCATGTAAGGTGTAAATAAGACGACGCATATGAATACGTAGACCCAGGGTAAAATAGCACTGAAGTATCTCTAATACAAATTAGAATGGTACCTGTAATGCCTGCACCTGAAGGCTCTGCCTCTGGCCTAGCTGCTTGTTGGCCTCTACCTCTGGCGACCCGAACTCCACCTCTAAGACCTCTACCTCCACCTCTAACACCTCTGCCCCCGCCTCTAGCTGACTGGGCAGGCTGTGGAACCTCCGGTGCCCGAATCATAGCACGATAACTCTGATGCTGGAAGCTGCCATAAACTCGAGGGCAATATCTGACAATGTGCCTCGGATCACCACAAGCATGGCAAGACCTCGTCTGTTGCGGCTGAGCACCCCTCAACCTCGGGCAAACTCCCCGTTTGTGGCCATACTCACCACACTCATAACATCTACACGAACGCTGCAGTTAAGGGAACTGAGGCTGACCCTGTCGACCTGAATGACCACCTGAAGTACCATGAGTGATATGGGAAGCTGACCGAAAGATCCTGGGAGGATGGCCTCTACCATGAGTACCTCTACCTCCAGACAAGGCACCACTGAACCTGCCTGCGCGACGGTACCTCTTATCCGACCCATGACCACCTCCTTGTGGCAGAGCTATCTCAACTCTACGGCCCATATCGGCCGCCTCCTGAAAAGTGATCTCACTCCCAGCCTGAGCCACTATGCTCGGCTGACCTGCCACCGCTGGCTGAACTCCTGGAAGCAAACCCGCTCGAATGACACTCTCTATGAAGCCTACCAATCGGACTAGAGCGTCCTGAAGAACTGGGGTAGCAATGAACTCCTCTAGGACCTGAGTTCGGCCCACCGAGACTGCCGGGGATGGCACCTCCTCCTCCAAATCAACGTGAGGCTCCGCCACTGGAGCTGTTGCTGGGGGCTCGGACTGCTGCGCAGTAGAAGAGAAAGCACATGTTCTCGCTATCTGCGGAGGAACAGAATAGAAATTCAATCAAAACTTGAGAAATAGAACCGCACGACAAGAAAGAACAAATGTGAAACTTTCCTAACTCATAGCCTCTGGGGGATAAATACAGACGTCTCTATACCGATCCCTCAGACTCTACCGAGTTTGTCCGTGAGTAGCGAGACCTATGCAACCTAGAGCTCTGATACCAACTTGTCACGACCCAAATTTCCCATCATCGGGGGTCGTGATGGCGCATGCTGTCGGAGCTAAGCAAGCCAAACATCTAAAAAACTTCGGATAACAACACAACAATAATAAAATAATGAGCCTTTAATTAAATGAGGAAGTCTTTCAAAACATGAATAACTGAAAACCCAAAAATGCGGAAGTTTAATATTTCACTACCAAAGACTGGAGTCGCTATCTCATGAACCACTAAAGAGTGCTACAAACAAGTCTGAATTGAAAATACATAATGTCTGTCTCTGTACAATGAAAACAAACTAAAGATATGGAAAGGGACTTCGGCCTGCGAACGCCAGCTAGGCTACCTCGAATGTCCCTGGACAGGAAACTCGCTTCCAGAATGCTACTGCTACTCAAATGCTGCTCCAACACCTGGATCTGTGCAAAAAGATGCATAGAGTGTAGCATTAGCACAACCGACCCCATGTGCTGGTAAGTGCCTGGCCTAACCCCGGCGAAGTAGTGACGAGGCTAGACCGGACTACCAAACAAACCTGTGCAGTTAAAATATATATATATACGCAATAGGAGAGAATACAGAAATTTAACAAGTCAAGAGGGAAGGGAGCATGCTGCAGGGGCTATAGCAGTTTAGAATACAAGGTAAATAATTAAGAAATGAAACGGTACAACTACAAAGTCAACGAGAGTAATAAATCAAATATGGCACGGAATGTCCCTTCGTGCATTAATAATCACAACATGGCACGGAATGTGCCTTCGTGCAGAAATAATCAAAATATGGAACGGAATGTCCCTTCGTGCAATAATAATCAAAACATGGCACGGAATGTTCCTTCGTGCAATAATAATCAAACATGGCACGGAATGTTCCTTCGTGCAATAATAATCAAACATGGCACGGAATGTTCCTTCGTGCAATAATAATCAAAACATGTGCAAGGAATGTTCCTTCGTGCAATAATAATCAAGACATGGCACGGAATGATCCTTCGTACAAATATAATCATAACATGGCACAGAATGTTTCTTCGTGCAATTATAATCAAAACATGGCACGGAATGTTCCTTCGTGCAATTATAATCAAAACATGGCACGGAATGTTCCTTCGTGCAATTATAATCAAAACACGGCACGGAATGTTCCTTCGTGCAATAGTAATCGAAACAATCGTGCACGACATCACCCATCGTGCTTTATCACTCAATCTCACCCAAACAACAATCACAAACAATGGGCAGGAGGGGATATACAAAAGTAATAGATATCCCGGCAAGGGAAAACACGAGTAAACAATCAAATTCCGGCAAGGGAACAATAACAACAACTTTCATATCCCGGCGAGGGAGATAATCAATATATGTAAACAACCCAGTAAGGGAATGATCACATCTCTTTCTCTTTCTTTCATTTCTTACTCAATAGTTACTTTATCATTCGAGTCAACGCTCCAAAGAGTTTACAAAATCATAAATTCCTTCTTATACTCTTCACATTATATAGAGTTCACCAATTTAACAAGGAAGAGTCACAACAAAACCAGAATAAGCACAATAAGGACTCACAGTCATGCCAGACACCGATGTATAGATAATCGTCACCATGCTTATACACCGTACTCAACATTTAGCAATTAGCAAATAATATTCTAATCCTATTCCCTCAAGCCAAAGTTAGATCAAACACTTACCTCGGTCCAAAGAATGGCAATCAACTCTCCAATACCACCTTTACTCTAAAAAATCTGACTTCGAAACGGTGGTATCTAGGCATAATTAATTCAATAATATCAATTAAGGCTCAACAACATAATCCCATAGCCTAGAAATGAGTTTTCTAGCATTCTTCCAAAAATACCAAAATTCGACACCGGGCCCATATGGTCGAAACACGAGGCCCGGACCAAAACCTAGTCACCCATAACCCCACGAGTTCAAATATATAATTTGTTTTAAGATTCAACCCCAAATTGAGGTTGAACCACCCAAATTTCCAAAACTATAACTCTACCCAAAACCCTTAATTTCTACTTTGAATTCATGATTTAGGGCTAGGAAATTAGTGGCTAGATGAAGAAATTAAGTGAGAATGAAGTTAAGAACAATTACCTAAGAAGCTATGGAGGAAAAGGCTCTTCAAAATCGTCTATGGAGTGTTAGGGAGAAGCGTTCGTGTGCAAATATGAGAACAATCCCGTGTTGCTACTGTTTTGGAATTAAAAATAATCACTGAAGGGATTTACCCTTCGCGATCGCGACATCGAGGTCGCGTTCGCGATGAAGAAGAACTGAGGGCATCGCGTTCGCGATTGAGGGCACGCGAATGCGAAGAAGGAAAGCTGGGGGTACTGGGAAAAATGGCCTACGCAAACGCGTTGGCCTGTACGCGAACGCAATGGGAAGGGTCTGGGAACTACGCGAACGCGGTCCAGCCCTCGCGAACGCGAAGAAGGAAAGAGGGCAAGCCTTCAGGGGTTCATATCTCTACGCGAATGCGGACTACTGACGCGGACGCGATGAAGGAACAAAATGAAGCATCGCGAACGCGTGAGGGGGAGTGCGAACGCGAAGAAGGATTTCACAGGGCAAAAATTGCAGAAAAATCTGCTACCATTCTAAGTTCAAAACACCCCGAACCACCTCCAAAACTCACCCTAGCCCTCGGGGCTCCAAACCAAACAGACACACTAACTCAACAACATCCTACGAACTTACTCGAGCGATCAAATCGCCAAAACAACATCAAAATCAATGAATCAAGCCTCAAAATCACCATTTTTATTTCAAACTTCTTAAACTTCTAACTTTAGATATTTAGGTCCGAAACACGTCAAACGACGTCCGATTTCGACCAAATTTCACAAAAAGCGCTTAACGCATATGTAAGACCTGTACCAAACGTCGGAACCAAAATACGAGCTCGATACCATCACTTTTTGATCAAATTTCATTTTCATTTTTCCTTAAACATTTTTAGAAAATAATTTCATGGAAAAATTCATTCCTCGGGCCTGGGACCTCGGAATTCGATTCCAAAGGCATACGCCCGAGTCCCATATTTTTCTACGGACCCTCCGGGACCATCAAATCACAGGTCCGGGTCCGTTTACCAAAAATATTGACCGAAGTCAACTTTAATCATATTAATATCAAAATTCATTATTTTTCACACAGAATTCATATTTAAGCCTTCCGGCTATACGCCCGGACTGCGCACATAAATAGAGGTAAATAAAAGTAACTTGAAAGCACGGAAAAGGGAGAAATCCGGTGATGACCCCTTTGGATCATCACATCCTCCACCTCTAAAACAATCGTTCGTCCTCGAACGGACAAAAGGAAGAAGTACCTGAGTCAGGAAAATAGATGAGGATAATGGCTCCGCATATCAGACTCGGACTCCTAGGTCGATGCCTCAGGAGGCTGACCTCTCCACTGGACACGCACTGAAGGAAAACTCTTCGACCTCAACTGTCGAACTTGCCGGTCTAGAATAGCTACCGGCTTCTCCTCGTAAGACAGATCCTTATCCAATTGGACAGTATTGAAATCTAACACGTGGGCTGGATCGCCGTGATACCTCCGAAGCATGGATACATGAAACACTGGATGCACGACTGACAAGCTAGGTGGCAAGGCAAGTCTATAAGCCACCTCTCCCACACGATCTAGAATCTCAAATGGGCCAATGAACCTAGGGCTAAGCTTGCCCTTCTTCACGAATCTCATCATGCCCTTCATAGGCGATACACGGAGCAATACTCGCTCCTCAACCATGAAAGATACATCTCGAACCTTGCGATCCGCATAACTCTTTTATCGTGACTGATCCAAACGAAGCCTGTCCTGAATGATCTTGACCTTATCCAAGGCCTCCTGGACTAAATCTATACCCAATAACCGAGCCTCTCTCGGCTCAAACTATCCGACTGGACACCGACATCGCCTACCATACAATGCCTCAAATAGAGCCATCTGAATGCTGGACTGGTAGCTGTTGTTATAGGCAAACTCTGCTAAAGGCATAAACTGGTCCCACGAGCCTCCAAAATAAAAGACACGAGCTTGGAGCATATCCTCCAATATCTGAATAGTCCTCTCGAACTAGCCGTCCGTCTGAGGGTGGAATGTTATGCTCAAATGAACCTGGGTGCCTAACTCCTGCTGAACTGCTCTCCGGAAGCGCGAGGTAAACTGCGTACCCCGGTTCGAAATGATAGATGTCGGTACCCCATGAATGCGAACAATTTCTCGGATGAATAGGTGGCTGCAATAAGAATGAAATGCGCTGACTTGGTCAGCCTATCAACAATGACCCAAATAGCATCAAACTTCTTTCGAGTCATCGGAAGTCCAGTCACGAAATCCATGGTAATCCTCTCCCACTTCCACTCGGGAAGCTCAATCCTCTAAAAGAACCCACCAGGCCTCTGATGCTCATACTTGACCTGTTGATAGTTCAAACACCGAGCCACATGTGCAACAATATCTTTCTTCATCCTACGCCACCAATAATGCTGCCGCAAGTCCTGGTATATCTTCGCGGCGCCCGGGTGAATAGAATACCTGAACTATGGGCCTCTGCTAAGATCAGCTCTCGAATCCCATCAACATTGGGCACACAAACTCGCCCCTGCAATCTCAAAACACCATCATCATCTAAAGTCACCTTCGTGGCACCTCCACGCTGCACCGTGTCTCTCAAGACACACAAATGGGGATCATCAAGTTGCCGATCACGGATATGCTCCAATAATGAAGAACGAGCGATCGTGCAAACTAACACTCTTCTAGGCTAAGAAATGTCCAACCTCACAAGCCGATTGGCCAAAGCTTGAGCGTGAATGATCTTGACCTTATCCAAGGCCTCCTAGACTAAATCTGTACCCAATAACCGAGCCTTTCCCGGCTCAAACCATCCAACTAGAGACCGACATCGCCTACCATACAACGCCTCATATGGAGCCATCTGAATGCTGGACTGGTAGCTGTTGTTGTAGGCGAACTTTGCTAAAGGCATAAACTGGTCCCACAAGCCTCCAAAATCAAAGACACGAGCTCGGAGCATATCCTCCAATATCTGAATAGTCCTCTCGAACTGGTCGTCCGTCTAAGTCTGGTATTTTCTCATTTGCGAAAGATTTCTCACAAATACGAGACTCGTAATTGCGAATCCTCCATCGCAAATGCGAATAGGGGAAATCTCTGCTTGGGTCGCAAATGCGAGGGCCGCCCAGTCGCAAATGCGAAGTCTGCTCGGAGGCTCGTTGTTCGCAAATGCGAACTATTCTTTGCAATTCCTAACATGGTAGGGTCGGGGTTTGCAATTGCGAACCCAATTTCGCAATTCCCATACCTGAGGCTCAGTTATTTCATACTTAGATGAATTTTAAACCCATTTCTTCATTCTTTCAAAATACAAACTCCATAGGCGATTTTTCAAGAAATCCATCTTCTCCAAACCATTTGTAAGTCAACTTTTGCTTAATTTCTTCAATCTCTAATATCATTAAACATCTTTTCATCTTAAAAGCAAGGATTTTCATGGGTGAAATTGGGGGTTTTGGGTAGAACCTAGGTTTTCTTAAAGTTGGGGATTCGGACCTCGATTTGAGGTCCGATTTTAAAACAAATCATAGATATGAACTCGTGGGGGAATGGGTAACCGGGTTTTGGTTCGAACCTCGGGTTTTGACCATGTGGGCCCGGGGGCATTTTGGAAATTTTGGGCAAAACTTTGGAAAATTTATTCTTATGCATTCAAATTGATTTAACTAGCATTTGTTGATGCATTTGAGTAATTTGTGACTAGATTCGAGCAGTTTTGTGGTGAATTCAAGGGGTAAAGCTATACTAGAGGCTTGAGTTGAGTTTGGAGCTTTCGAGGTAAGTGTTTGGTCTAACTTTTATTTGAGGGAATAGGAGTAGAGTCTTAATTTGATAATTGCTATTTGTCGAGTACGGTGTATAGGCATGGTGACAAGTATCTATACACTGGTATCAAGCATGACCGTGGGTCCTTACTTGTACTTATTCTGATATTGTTGTGACTCTTCCATGTTCAATCGATGATCTTTATATCATGTGAAGAGTATGAGAAATAATTATGAATTGTAAACCCTTGGGAGCGTTGGCTCGAATGATAAAAGAACTAATGAGTAAGAAATGAAAGAAATAGAAAAAGGTGTGATTATCTCCCTTGCCGGGATGTAAAAGCTATTGTTGTTGTTCCCTTGCCGGGAGGTTTTATTGGTGATTTTGATTTACTCCCTTGCCGGGATTTAGTTGTGTTGTTATGTTCCCTTGCCGGGATTTCTTTAATGGTTATTTTTCTCTTACTCCGTAGTTGTGACTGATGTTTGGATGAGGAAGTATGATATTAGTGGGTCGGGTTGCGTACCGCAACAAGGATAATTAATATCCACACGGATCGGGTTGCGCACCGCAGCAAGGATAAATAATATTCACACGGATCGGGTTGCACGCCGTAACACTATCATAAGTATGCGGATCGGGTTGCACACCGCAACAGTGTTATTGAGTGATTGGATCGGGTTGTGCGCCGCAACAAAGTATGTGATAAATATTTTATTTCCAGACTTGAGTTTTGTTGGCTGATTTGCCTTTATTTAGACTCCTTGTTTATAACTGTTGTTCCCCCAACATGTTTCTCCCTCCTTTTATGAACTGCTTATCTCCTGTTTATTTTCCGCAAAGTATATTTCATCTCTGTACAGGTTTATCTGGTAGTCTGGTCTAGCCTCGTCACTACTTCGTCCGGGTTAGGCCGGATACTTACCAGCACATGGGGTCGGTTGTGCTGATGCTACACTATGTACATCTTTTTGCACAGATCCAGGAGCAGCTTTTGGACCGTAGTAGTAGGATTGCCCGGGAGCTGTCTTCAGTCCAGGGACTCATGAGGTAGCCTAGCTGGCGTTCGCAGGTCGAAGTCCCTTCTATGTTTTTAGTTTGTTTTCTTTGTATCAAGACAAACATTATGTAATTTCATTTCAGATTTGTTTTTAGTACTCTATAACAGTCCGCGAGCTAACAACACCAGACTCTGGGTAGAAATATGTTTCAAACTTTCGCATTTTTTTTCAGCTATATAAGCTTAAAGTCTTCCGCTTTATTTAATTGTTTTGTTCTATCTATATTATTGCGAATGTTAATTGAAAAGGTTTCAAGGTTGGCTTGCCTAGCTCCTAATAGTAGGCGCCATCACGACTCCCGATGGTTGGGAAATCCGGATCGTGGCAGTGTCACTCTTTTTTTTTACCCGGTGTCTGGTATCTACATTGGGGTCCGATTACATCCGGATTCGTGATGGGAAGTCCCACATTGGGGGTAAAGCGCTCCCTAACAAAGACGACTTCATACCCATGGGCTCGAACTCGAGACCTCTGATTAAGGATGAAGGAGTACTTACCACTCTACCACAATCCTTATCGGTAAAAGTGTCACTCTTTGATATGACGAAAATGTTCAATGAAGTGGTAAATATGTCAACTATAACCAATGCCAAAACATAAAGTCAACAAGAGAGGAAAGCAGATTTCATCCAACTTTTCATTTGGGCACAAGTGCAGAGTCTGGTGCTAAGAAACAGGCCCATGTAAAGAGAAGCTCAGCGAATATCATATCCAAAGTGGCGCATTTCTGTGAGAAGATCATATTAGCATATGCTTACAAAAAAGAAGAATATATCTAATTAAAAATGAATGTTGGTTATTATTTCAACCAGTAATTGTTCGAGCTATGGTTTTGAGTAAAAATATTTTTACTGGCACCATATTTAATCGCTCACGTTTAACATGTATCCATTTTTAAAAAAAATCTAACTCGTATCAAAAGTACAAACAACTTAAACCTTTTTCTCTTTCTTCTTGTTCTTAGTTGTTGTTGGTGAGCATGTTTTTAAGGTAATTTGTGGTGTTTTACAATAATGAGTTGTTGTGGTGCTCCTCTCTTAGCTATTGCTTATGGTTTCTTCTTCTTCCTCCTCGTAATTATAAAATAATTTTTTTAAATTCATTGTTATTTTGATAAATTAATTATCAGAATTTGTTATTTATGATATTTGAAATGTATGTTTTAAACTTTGAGCTCATTTGGAGTAGATTTTGGTGTTGAATCATGTGTCGGATTGTTGAAATTCAACGAACAAGTTTCTGTATCTGAACAATTTGCACTTCAGACTAAAATGTCTTAAGTGCATGCAAAAATTAGCTGCCTTTGAGACTAATTAAGTTTTAGTTACATCTTAAGTGTAATTTTTGTACTTTAGGCTAAAAAAGTCTTAATTGCATGCAAACATTAGCTGCAACTAAAACAACCTTAAGTGTAATTTTTGCACTTTAGAATAAAAAAAATTTGGTGCATGCAAAAATTAATCGTACTTTAGACTAAATTTTTTTTAAGTGCATATGAAGTTTGCAACTTCGGACGCGAATATTTCTATTTCATATCCGCTAAATTTGAAATTAATCCTAAATCTAATAAATTATAACTTTTTTGTGCAATATGTCTATAACTTCAGTAATGCCCAAAACTAGGGGTGTACATAGGTTGGGTTGGTTCGGATTTTTCAATTACCAAACCAAACCAATAGTGTCGGATTTTTAAATCTATAAACCAAACCAAACCAACGAAGTCGGATTTTTCAATCTCGAGTTTTCGGATTTTTTTTTTCCGATAAGTCTTCATACCACAAATATATAACTTGTGCTCCATATATTTCTCTAGTCCTACAAGGATACAACTATATAATGTATTTTCAAGAAAATAATACAATAATATGAGATGAGTCATAGCAATGTACTAAAATATTCAATAACAAAAATACTAAAGTCCATAAAAAAAATATTACTAAGTAATAAGCCATAATAAATATTAACATAATCTAAAAGTACTATATAAGTCGTGCTAAAATAAGTACAACTATAAGTATATTAGTTACACAACTATGCACTAAAGAAAAAGATAAATTAAGTTATGCATTTTTAATATAAACAATGCAAAACTAAAAATTAGATATCCAACACTATTGTCATTTCTAGTGTTGAATTGAATTTTCTTTGTTAGCATTAGTATTTATGTGAAGTTTATTTGAATTACTACCTTTATGAACTATAAAATTTATTGGACCATTCAAGAATGTTAATTCCAAACTTGAAATAATATGTTTAAAGGTAAAACTTTAAAAAAGTTTAAGAAATATTTATGAATTGTATTAAAAATAAATATTTATATGTATAAAATATTTGTAAAAATTGAATAAATATAATATCGATTTGGTTTGGTTTCGGTTTGACTTTTTTAGTTAAAATCAAACCAAACCAATTATGGTCGGGTTATTTTTTCCAACACCAAATCAAATTAAACCAACCTATGATTGGATTTTTTTTCCGATTTGACTCGAATTAGCGATTTGGTGCGGTTTATCGATTTTCTTTGTACACCCCTATCCAAAATTATGTATACATGCAAGCCACCATGTTTTGACCTCAAAGGGCTAGTCTTATAGGCCTTTGAGTTTCAAACGGGCTTCTGCTTAGCTTTGAGCAGGATATTCATAAGTCAAACGTAGCCCACCAAATGTTATCCATTTTAATGTACCTATACCATATATCAAACCTTATTACCTTCAATATTTAAGGTTTGTGTTTATTATATTTAAGCATACCAAATTACCATTTATATACCATAATTCAAATTAGGGATATAATTAAGGGTTCATTTATATTAGGCATAATTATAAGAATGTATCTTCCAACTTTCTCTTTCCTTTCATCTCAACTGTTCACAACACATACAAAACTATCCCAAAGAAAAATGCAACAAAGGGAAAAAGAGTTGTTTAATGTAGCCACTGTTTTTTGTTTTTTTTTAAGTAAGTTGCACGAATAATATTTTTTTACGCCTTTCCTTTTCTTCGTTGATGCCAATGAGATTTTGAAAGTAGAACCTTGGTCTTGCAGCATGTGGCAATGATATATCCAACATTAATGAATCAACCAAAGATTTAACAACGAAAAAATAGATCTACCATTTGATGGCATGCAAATTTGTTCATTTTTTGGTGTCTTTAACATTCTTGACGATGAGGAAAGGTAGGTAATATACTACCTCACTAACTCACGATG
>MU709873.1:5456-17238 GCA_026770625.1 Nicotiana glauca
TCTCTTCGTGGGGTTGTTCTCTCGATATTTTGTACTCTCTTTTATTATAGTGGATTGTTCATCTCTGTTGTGGACGTAGGTCAGTTGACCGAACCACGTTAAATGTTTGTGTCTCTTTTGGTAGATTTCTCTTTGTTGTGTGATTATAGTCGTTCAACGTTTGCTTTGCTAGATTCCGCATGACACCTAATTTTTTTCGGTCCTAACAAACCTTAGTCATAGATGGTTGGCTTGAGGAAAAGTCCCACGTCGACAAAAACACAAGAAAATGCTAAGTATATAAGTTAATAAGCCTTAGACCCTAGTGGCGCGTTTTAAACTCGTGAGGGCCTAAGCTTAAAGCGGACAATATCACTAGCGGATCTTTCTTCTTTGATTCAAACTGTCTTTTTCTTTCTCCCTTTGGTCACATCATATGCATTTAAAATATAACATCCCAGACTTTAGACAGAGTCCCACATCGGCAAAACACAAAAGAATGCTGGGTAAATAAGTTAATAAGCCTTAAACTCTATTGGCGCGTTTTAAACCCGTGAGGGCGTAGGATCAAAGCGGACAATATCACTAACGGGCTGGCTTGTTACGTAGAATCATATCTATTCGGTCATGGAAAATTTATGTGCAAATAAAAGACGTGTACTTTTTTCCTTCCTGTTTCTGTTGCATTTGAAGAAATTGGAGGTATTCAGGAAGCAAACAAAAGAAGAAGAATAATAATTGAGGAATGCAAACAAAAGAAGAAGACTAAGATATATGGAATCATCCCATGCTCAAACAAAAATTTCCTACCTCAAGAAAGGAAGACTAGATATTAACTTAATTGTTCAGTGGAACTCTTTTATGTGGTCATTATTTTCCAGTCAATCTTACGCTGCATATTTTATGTCCAGGTAGTTAATGGATTTAGGTATTTCTCAAAAACACATTCAAAACACTCTGAAGAAATTTTCGAGGTGAGGTACTTTCCTGAATACAACAACAACAACGAACCAGTATAATATCACGAGTGGAGTCTGGGGAAGGTAATGTGTACGCAGACCTTACCCCTACCTTGAGAGTAGAGAGGCAATTTCCGATAGACCCCAAAATGTGAAAACTCTTGTAGCAACAGCTGAAATTCATCTTGTAAAGATATATTTCCTAAAGTCATTAGATCATTTCAATTTTCATGCAATAATTTTACATCCCTGACAATTAATGATAATTGCAATACAATCTTAAATCTTCTACATTAAATATGTTCTTTCCTCTGAAGTTTTAGACAGATTATATTAGGGATATAGTATATATGCCCTAGATCAAATATCATATATCATGATTTTACATATTTTTGTGAACGTTATTCGATATAAAAATATATGGCATTCTTTTATCATAATTATTATTAATTGTTTGATTAATTTGATAAGGTCCTTGATCAAATTTTGAGACTTGTCATCGTGATAGAGATCATGATAATGAGAGCAAAGTCTCTTACAATTTAATCTAAATTTGTTCTTGATCGTAGAATTATTAATTTGGATATTAGTAATCCGGTTAGATCAATATTTATATGAAAGTCTTTATGGGATAAAGATTAGTTGATCTCATTAACTAAATCACATAGATAGATGATGCATATAGAGATATGATCATTGAACCGACTCATTGGATAATTCCTAATGATTAGAATTACCACAAACTGTCAATAAGATATTCTCTTGAAGAATGTGATGTAAAAGTTTCCTTTGACCTGAGATCGTCATAGTAATTGACAAGTTATTTATTATGCTTTGATACCAGACACGTATGGCCCTAGGGCGATAGTTGAAAGGATATTGGGTACGATTAAATGCTTGTAGAATTAATGATTGATCAAGATGGAATCTGTCAACTCTTGGTAATGAGTTTAAACTCCATGTTGTCATGAATTATAAACGACCAAACTGAGACCTTGGGCAGGGCAATTGAATACAAGAAGAAATGAGTTTCTTAGGTCATTCAATGGTAGATTATATTTGACATGAACAAATAGTTGGTCGCCTATTTAGATTTAACAGTTGAAATATATCCTAGGGTGATCGAGAGCTATAAGGACAGAAGGAATTACTACATTATTCTTCTACTGGTTCTTGAGAGTAAATTGTATGCCTTATTTTATTCGGTCGTTAAGGAGTGTTGTTAGACGCCACCCTTGATTAGTATATTGATGTGATCAATTTACTACTGATGATAGGCTATAATAACGTATTTTAGTCGATTAATTATTATGCTCTAATTTACTGCACTTTAGTTGAATTTAAGCTTTCATCGCTAGTGTTTTGCGCTAACTGTGTATTTTATGCCTTGTAGGTGTGATTCCGAGCTATATAGATGTAATGGAATGAATTTAAGTGATTTAAAGCCTTGAAGTATGAGTAAAAGCTCAAGGAATTAAGCCGGGATCATGTTCGGGGGTCAAATTTAATAGTTGAGAACAAACGAAGACTAGATGAGGCATATTGTGCACTGTCTAGTAAAATAGACATAACGTTTCGCTCAGAACTCCATTTGGGATCCACAATATATGGTTGGAAAGCTAACTTAAAGGAATAAAACTTTCATGTTTTACATGTTTCCAAATTCTAAACGAAACAGGGTGAAAAACGCGGTCGAAACTGAGACCGCGGCAGAACCGCGGCAGAAAATCAGAGACCATGTTTGGTTGCGGTCCTACCGCGGTCGCGCCTCTCTAGGCATCAAAAAGAGTCCTATTTCGTCCTGGACAAGGTTATTTCGGCCCTACACTATTCCAACTTGTATAAAAGGCGTCCTAAACCTATTTGGGAGCGTGGGGGACATATTTTCGACAAAAATTAGACCTAAGGAGGCAAGAGACACTACTTTAGGGTTAGACAACACCCTTGGAGGCAAGAACACATTGGGAACAAGGCGGAGAATTCTTCTATGAGTTTTTCCTTCCTCTTCCTGTTTTTCGTTGTTAGTTATGACTTTTAGTATTGTAGTTTTATATACTATTATGAATAGCTAATTTGTTATCTAGAGTTTTGATAAAACCTTTTGTAGGATAAATTCTTATTATGTTTTTATATAATTGAGCCATAGCTTTTCTCTATTTGTTCAACGACGTTTATATTCTGGTTGATTGAAGAGCTCTCAATTAGCCGTGCCTATTTAGTATGCATAACTCGGAAGAGAGTGCATATTTAGGTAATTGTTGAACAACACCACTTCCAGAGTATATGAGGGATCAATAACCGAGGGTTAAAAGGTGGGATTAGGGATAACAAAACCTTGGGTGCGATCTGAAGTGAGATGTATTAAAAGCCAGCTAGCGTAGCTCGGGAGAGTGCGTCTAGTAAAGTGTCGTAATTACTCGGGAGAGATTTACGGTAATAAGAGTGCTCATGATTGGTAGAGAATACTTAGGCGAAATTATAGAAGACATAGCAGGAAGGATTCCGACAATTGAGGAAATCATAACTCTAGACCTCATTAATCTTGTCTCTAACCCTTAGTATATTTAGTTGTTAATTTACTATTTTAATTTATTAATTAATTATTTAAATACAAGAATCTTAATATCTATAAGTTAGGAATTGTTCAAGCTTGTCTTCTTGGTGATAGTGAACAACTGTAGCTAAACTTTAGTTCTCTGTGGGATTCGATTCCGGACTTGTAAATCGGATTATATTTACAACGACCGCATTGTCCTTTTTATAAGGCATAGTTGGGCGTGACCAACTACCGGCTTAGTATTGAACATATGGGGTCGCACACTAACGAGTGTTCTATCATTGCAAAAAGATTAATTACTTTATTATTTGATAATTAAATTAAGAAATTTAATTAGTCAAATAAATTTAGTTATTAGTCCAAATTAAATATTATTATATTCTTTGCTAACACAAATGATATAATTAATATTGTGAATAAATTAAAGTTTCTATTTGGACAAAAATATTAAATTATATCTCTTGGTTAAAATATATATATGAGATATATATAATTAATATTTGTGTATATAAGGTGTATATATATATACACAATATTAATGAAGAACACTTGATCCAATTTGGATTGGACATGGAATTCCAAGAAAAAATTCCTACGGAAAAATTCAATTCAAACTCCTCAAGATCTTGGAAGATTCATCCCATTTAGAATGGGATATAGTTTTTAATGGAAAACTTTTATAAAGTTAATAAAGGAAGTTTGTCATATTCATTCCATTTAGAATGAGATATATTTTTCAATAGAAAACTTTTATAAAGTTAATAAAGGAAGTTTGTCATATTCATTCCACTTAGAACGAGATATATTTTTCAATGGAAAACTTTTATAAAGTTAACAAAGGAAGTTTTTCATATTCATTCCACTTAGAATGAGATATATTTTTTAATGGAAACTTTTATAAAGTTAATAAAGGAAGTTTGTCATATTCATTCCATTTAGAATGTGATATATTTTTCAATGGAAAACTTTTACAAAGTTAATAAAGGAAGTTTGTCATATTCATTCCACTTAGAATGAGATATATTTTTAAATGGATTCAATTTTTATATTAAAAGACTTAGTCCTGATTTAGAATTGGAAGACATTCCATTGTAGTAGCAAAACTCTTAATTCTTCCACATTTTTCATCTTTCATTTTTGAAGTGAAAAATAAAAGGTTTGAGAAGCCATAAAAATCAAGAGAAAACATTCTTGACAATAATAGTTCTTGTCATGTAACATCAAGTCGAGATTTTTTAGAGAAATTTCAGCAGAATATTTTTGTTCAATTTGTTCACGGGTTTTCATTGATCAAAAAGTTGATAGCAAGGATCGGTCTCAGTGTGAATACGCATAGAGTCTTCTCACTATCGAAGAAAATTTTGAAACAAGACTCTCCTCACCAGGTATGTCTTAGATCCGATCTTTGACAGATAAATAATTTTAAACACGAAAAATTCTTCCTAGGATTGTTATTATATTCTGCTGCGTGTTACGAACACATATAAACAATCCAACAGATTATTACTTCTATATTGGTTTGAACCAAATCTTTCTTCTCTCTACTAATTAAGTGTCAGAATATACTTTTCACCAAAATACTTCTGCAAATTGTTAGTAGCTATAGAATGCCATTAAATTCATGTAGGATTATTAAAGGACAGTCTGCTTAGATCCTACCAGGCACCAGCACTTCTAAACTTCCCCCATTACACAATCGCTGATCTTTTTTAGTGATAAATCACTAAGAAAAACATGAAATTTACAGCTTCCCACACTCAAGGACATCTAAACACATTGGATACCAGCTTTTGCTAAAATTCCATAACAAAATGGACTACATGGATAATAACTGAAATATCGACAAATAAAGACTAGGCCAGTTCTATTACTGATGAATCTACCTCTGATCTTGAGGGAGAATATAGGTAAGGCTTGGGAGGAATCTGCAAAAGCTCTAGGTTCCCTTCTAACATTTCTACAACCTTAGTCATAGATGGTCGATTCGAGGGATCTGTCTGTATGCACCATAAACTCACCATCACCATCTTTCTTGCACATTCTTTCTCCTCTTCATTCATTATCCCGATTAACTGAAGCTCTTCGTCTAGTTCAATTCGTTGATAGAGCCAGTGTGGAAAGTAGATTTCACTTGTGTGATCTACTCCGGCATCAACATTTTTTCTTCCTCCAACCATCTCTAGGACCATCATTCCGTAGCTATAGACGTCTGACTTGTGAGAGATACCTCCCAAGTTTCTGCAAACAATTTCTGGAGCGATATAACCGATAGTCCCTCGTGCGCCTAACATTGACACAATGCTTTCCTTTTTCATGCACAGTTTGGCAAGACCAAAATCAGAGATCTTAGGACAAAAATCTTCATCAAGCAGGATATTATGAGGCTTTATATCAAAATGCAAAATACGAGTGGTACAACCACGATGCAAGTACTCCAATCCTCGAGCAATGCCTAGTGCAATTTTGTACAATATTGGCCAGCCCAATTGGCGAACTCCGTCAGATCTTTCCTCATAGATAAACTTTTCAAGAGATCCATTTGACATGAATTCATAAATGAGTGCTCTTTTGCGACCCTCAAAACAAAATCCCACAAGGTTCACGATATTAACGTGTGATGTCCTGCTAATACTTGCCACCTCGTTAATGAATTCTTCACCACTTCCTTTTAGTATATTTAGGACCTTCACAGCCACATGATTTCCATTATGCAGACTCCCTTTGTATACAGAACCAAATCCTCCTTGACCTAGTTTGTTTTTGAAGCCACTGGTGATTCTTTTGACCTCTGAATAGCTGTATCTCTTTGGAACATATGACCCATAGTTCTTAAAAAATGCTTCAATATTTTTGTGATCCTCAGGATTGGATTCCCAAAACCTGATGTTCTTGTACCACACAATCTTTTCTCTGAAGAAGAAGAGTAAAACCAACAATGCAACAGTCAACAAAACTGCACCTGTGAAGAAAAAATGAAGCCATGCACCATCAGAGAATATAAATTCATTCTGAAAGTCCTACAGCACTCTTTGGGTTACTAGTCTATGTTGTATATGTGGACTAAAAAGAATAAGAAGTTCGAAATAGCGAAGGGAAAGAAGGTAACTAAGAAATATATTTTACTATCTGTGCCGAGAATCAGCTCCGCTGTATTTCTTCCAGTTGATTCTTTTCTTTGATCGGTACTACTTCTAGTTGTGTTTGTATCTACAAAAGGGGGAGAATGTTATCAATAAGTGACGGGAGACAAGAAAGAGACTAAGGAAAAATGTACTTGGCCTAGAAAGTATAAATTATTTTGGAGATGTCTACCTTTGTGACAATAAAATCTGTTGGTTTTATCAGTCTGGCATTGACCTCCACCATAGTGGCATCCGTTACAGTCCTCAGAGAGTTTCCATTCTACTTGAATTTCGGGACCTAACAAGTCAAACAAATCACCATCTCCCGATACCGAGTCAAATGGTAATCTGATAAGTGAACAGTTGGTAGGAAGATTGTCTGCTGGAATGTCTTTAACATTATCATCTCCGGGAAGCTTGTAGTATATGCTAAAGTCTTTACAGCCATTGTACATTTTATAACCAGCAAAATGATCGTTCTTCTTCTGGGTATTATTATTGGTGCTGTTGCATTTGAAGAAATTGTAAAGATTAAGCATATGGAAAGAAACAGAAGGAGAGATTGGAAGGGAGAAATCTTTGTTAAAAGCCTGGCACTTGTGTTGATTCAATGTCGTTTGAAACTTCGCGTCCCCAAGCCAAATTGATGAATATTGCTTCTGTAAAGCATAGTACCAATCACCTCCGGGAAGCAGTCGGATTCTTGGATAAGGTTTAGCATCACAACCAGATATAGGGATTATTCCACAATCAGGTTGTGTGGAAAGAGAGAAAGGAAAGCTCAGGTCAGTAAGATTCCCACATGAAAAAGACTTTGGACAACTAGAATCGTTTCTGCCATTTGCCTGAACTAAGATCAGAAGAAAAGACAGAAGGAAGCTTACAAATGAAGTGATATCCATATAGAATCCTCCTACTGTTCAAACAAACAATTTCCTATCTCAAGAAGAGGAAGACTAGATGTGAACTCAGTTGTTGACTACACGTGTTTAGAAGTATAGTGGAGTTTGAAAAGTTGTAAAAATGTATATTAAGGGATGCGAGGAATTTTCAAAGGACCTACTTTTCAATGGAAAGACTTGGAAGTCTTCCATAATTAATTAGACTTCATTGTTAAGCCTAGAGAAGAGACTGACTTGATATTTCTGGGATGACTTCATGTTAAGATATTCCTTCGTCGCGAACAAGACAAGCTAACTGGGATGGAGGAGTAGATATCGACTTAATTGTTCAGTGGAATTCTCTTTTGTGATTATTATTTTCCATTCAATTTAGGGTGCTTATTCGGGGTCAAGGTTGTGTTGTGAACCGGCATGACCACGTAGATTATGGGCCAGAAGTGAGCAACAAGGCTGATCCAGTTAGTAGTATAGTTGGTAGTATTGGGCCTGGAGTTAAATGGAGAAAAGGCCCAATGACTAAACACCTGCATTATATTTGGGATCCCTGATGAATACAGGGCATGCCTATTCTTGAAGAAGAAAAATGTTTGCTTCTCTCATCTCCTTGCTTTGTGTCTAAGCTTCTCATCTCCCTTCTTCTATGGTGTATTTTTATCCCCTCATCCCTCTCTGTTATCTCTCAATTATCCTTTACTGTTTTATTGTAATTTTTAGTATTTGTAAGTCCGTTCAGTGAATCAATATAGCTAGTTGGTTTGGTTGTTATTCGTTTTGATACATTGGTGCTTTCATCCAGAGGACTCTAATGGCATTGCTAGATCGCTTCAATGGCAACGACAACCTCGAGAGTTGGATTTATCGGGCAGACCACTACTTCACCTACATTGGCTTCTCCGAGAAGGATTGGCTACCTCTTCCTTACTTCTACTTTGATGGTGAAGCTCTTACTTGGTTCACTTGGTTGCATCGAAACAAACATCTCTTTGATTGGAAGCATTTTAAAGAAATATTGCGTATACGATTTCGACAAAGGACATTCACAGATTCGGTGAGTAGGGCAGATACTTTACGAGCCCGTGTTGAATACGTAAATTACACCACATTGGTTCCACAGCCGACCTCTACATCTCCAGTTGCAACTCTGAGCCATGCCCCAAACTCGTCTGACTTGGAAGTCGCCTTCAACGGTGGAAACTCACAGGAAGCCAATGTGTTCGATAAATTGTCCAACAGAGCTGACGAGAGTGATTCTCGTGAATTGCCATCTTCAGTTCCGCCTCTTGAAATCCAGGTTGCTTCGGACTCTATTGAACTTGAACCTATAGATTATATAGGTAGTGAAACTACAACTTTAGCAAACGATGAAAAACCAAATGCACAGGTTGCGTTCCCTGAGACTGGCTTTGGTTTGGCAGTAGGAACAATAAGCCATGTGAACAAGGTGTTCATCGAAAGTCCCAAAAAATATACTTCAGAGTTACTCGATCATGTTTCACATAAGGAATCATGGCTGATTCCTTTTCTGGGTAGCCACAAGTATGTATATCAACATGATAAGAAGCTCACAATAGTTAATGAGGTTACAGTTATTGAGAAGTTTGACTTTGATGACATTTTAATTTTTGAGTCTGAAAATTCAAATTGGGATGAAGAGTTTGCGTTGGTAATTAAGCAACCATTATTATGAGATTCTCAGCTTGTAGTTTTGAGTTGCATAGTACTTACTGCATTTGGAGCGGCTAGTATGGCAGATTGTCGAGGTCGTAGGAATTTCTAATATCAGCTATTAATGTGATACAATTGGTTTACTAGTACGATGTGACAACCTTGAACATCATAGCGGACCATCATCTTATGAGGACATGTTTTCTATGCACCTTGTGCTGGGACTTTGGGTCGAAGGGAAGCTATTTGATGGAACCATTGCTCAAGGATATTCACTAGTCAAAGAAGCTACTCATATTGTTGGACATCTTCTAAGAGTAGTCCGTAATTGCCATTTCACGGGTGACGATCATTGGAATCAATCATTGGCTAGACATTGCGGAAAAGTCTACCCTCACCGTGGACTTGAGCTTGCTCAATGCTTGGAGGAGTTGCCTTGTACTCTTTCCGCTTGTATTTGTGACCTATTTATAAAGACAAGTACATTCGACTCAGGTAGTGCACTCGGTCATGGTACACCTTTTTATAACTTTGCATCAATTTTTCGTTGATCAATTTGAATTAGAGTTTCCATTTGGTCTCGGTGAGTCTATTCGTCCATCAATTATGTTTGAAAGCTTGGATATACATTTTGATATACCGCACTGCTTCTCTACTGCACTGTATTCTATTGTAGTTAGCCTCAATGGAAATATGGAAGGTGGCAAGTTGTCTAATGAAATGAACAGTTGCATAATGGATGTACAAACGGTTCAACCTAGGCCACCACGACCACTTTCAAAACCACATTTCTTGGCCTTACTATTGGATTTCTTGGCCCAAGTTTCACATTCTGTTGCAATAACAAAGAACCTCAACTCTAATGGGCTTGTCATAATTGGTGTAGATGATTCTAGTATATTTGCTCGTCTTCTCGCTGCAAAATTCAATAGTAAAATGCAACCTGCAGCAACTGCATTTGCTGCCATATTACATGAGCAGAAAGTATTAAAATCAAGGAGTGGCTATAAGGTGAAGCTTCACGTTGTGCACCTTTCTCCTTACACATTTTATGGTGTCATTGAAATGATATAGTTGGCTGCACGTTATAGGTTACGTCATGACCTAGGGCATGCATTAGTATATGTTATCCTCTTGAACAAGTGTATGGATGTAGGGCAGGATCTCATTGAACTCAATTTGATAATGATGATAAATTATACTGTACACCAAATAGAACATGGTTGGTTGATAGCAGTAGCAATGGAGAAATTTGGCAATGAGAAAACTGCTAAAACTGTTCATCTGTACTTCATGGTGGATAATTCTAGCTTCGGGGAGTCCGAGCATGTTAAGAAGTGTTCTCTGTCATATATTTCACATGCTTTTGGAGACCCTTTTGATCATAGTAGTACCCTTAATGGAATTCTTGGCGTCCAATTATTTGAGACTATTACCTACATTGTGGCGTATCATGCTACTATTTCATTTTATAGAGAGGGAGATGCCTCTACTAATACCAAGAAGGTTTTCAAGTGGCCAGCATTTACATTGGTGCAAGCTAGCCCACTTATTCTTATCCTTTTATCAGGAATTGATGGTGAAAGAGAATGGATTGAAAGTGGCATTGTAGCTATTGTTGGCCATATCTGTGAGTTGTTGTTGGAAAGTACAACAAATTCCCCTCATGTTGTTGAGAAAGTTTATGGGACGACCAATATTGCTTCTAAGATCAGAACCATGCCATATGAAAGCTTGAATGACATCTTTAGGTGCTTTGTGTTTTTGAACACATCTCAAATTACTACATATTATTGTCATGTTATTTTGAACAAAGTGGTTTTTCTATAGAAGCTACATGATAATGATGAAACCAAGTCAACAGTGCCCCAAGCTCCCAACCAAACTATGATACTATTCCTATGATTTTTGCCTATCTCAACCATGGGTTTAGCTCTCGAAGTTGCCATTCTGACTTGAACCTTGAGGATAAGGCAGTATTGTGGGTCGGTCCCGGGCCTGTACGGGCCAAACGGGTCGGGCCAAACAGTCTCGGGCTTTGGCGATCCCGGGCCAAACGTTCCCGGTCTTCACGATCCCCCACGGTGGTCCTAAGCGCACATGGTCTCGGGCTAAATGGGCCTGGCCTAACGGACTTTTTCGTTCTGGGCTATTTTTTTTAAATTTTTTTATCTAAAGTAATTTCTTGTAAACTATATATGTATATACTAATATAAATTGCTTATATATAGCTATATAAATATATATATATATATATATATATATATAGTATATGTATATATAAGGGTGTATTGTATGTATATATAATTATATATATAGCTTATATATATATATATATATATATATATATATATTAGATAGTTCCTAATGGGCCTAAGTGGTCCGGGCAATTTATTTTTTGAAAACTTTTTATCTAAGATATTTTATTGTATATATAGTATGTATATATATAGTATATATTGTATATATATTATTTATAGTATGTATATATATTGCCTTATATATAAGCTATATATATTATATATACTCTCTCTCTCTCTCTCTCTCTCTCTCTCTCTATATATATATATATATATATATATATATATATATATATAT